>CAIGRP010017312.1:0-17366 GCA_903798385.1 Fraxinus cuspidata
TCACTCGGTTATGAAATGCCAAATCAGTTCGGTCGCACGTGGCAGGTGAGGTGGATGGATGAGCTGGAGATCCGTAACAAATGATATTCTACTAATTGGAAATGATGTGGGAGCGTTATCATCTACGAAAGTATCGTTGGCCTAACAGTTTCATGTGAATAACTTATGTGAAGCTGCTATGTTCTAGGCATTCAGATCGAAAGAGATCGAAAAAACATGCAGATAGCTTTACCTGAAGCATGACAAAATACTTGTCAGATTTGATATACAAGATTCCAAGAAGGGTAATCTGCCCTTCAAACATAGAATCCAACTATCTAAGGATCGGTCCCCTAAGACTCCTGAAGAGATGGAGCACATGAGTAGGATACGTTATGCATCGACAGTTGGTAGTCTCATGTATGCTATGTTGTGCACTGACCTGATATTTGTTATGATGTTAGTATGGTGAGTCGATTTTAATCTAATCCTAGACCGGAACATTGGGTGACTGTAAATCATATCCTTAATATCTTCGAAAGACAAGGAATTATATACTTGTTTACTCATCACCAGATCTTGTTTCTGTGGGTTATACATATTTAGAGTTCCAGGCCGATATGGACCCTCGCAAGTCCATTAGGGTCATTGTTTTACACTTGGTAGTAGGGCCATTATTTTGAGAAGTATCAAACAATCATGTATTATTGATTCCACCATGGAGGCTGAATATGTGGCAGCTTGTGAAGTCGCTAAAGAAGTGGCGTGGCTCAAAAAATTCCTAACAGGCATTGAGGTGGTGCCTGCATCTGCACAGCCCTTAACACTGTAGCGTGATAATCGTGGGGGTAGTAGCAAATGTTAAAGAACCAGGAGTCCATCGGAGGGATAAACATGTCAAACAAAAATATTATCTCTTGAGAGAAATAGTTAGTAGATGAGGTGTGATTGTCAATAAAATTGCTACTAAGGATAACCTTGTGGATCCATTTACTAAAATTATGTCGGCTAAGGTTTTCGACGGACATTTGCAAGGCATGGGATTAAAAGGCATTACACATATACTCTATGGCAAGTGAGAGATTTTGTTGAGTTGTGTGCCCATAGAGTATAATTTCGCTAATGTAAAAAATAACAATATTGTTATATTAAATAAAATTGTTTTTATTTTATTTTATTTATTTATTTATTATTGAATATGCAAATTAAAATGTCTATGATCACTTATGATGATATAAGTTGGATACTTGCGTTGAGAAGTATAGTGACACAACTTATATTTTGATCATAAATAATTTTTTCACTATCAATGTATAAGGGTTGGCACATTAAACTGAAAGGTTGTACTGTTATCTGATTCACTATTCAGGTTTGTGATTTGTCATTATCACATAAATAGTTAAATGTGACACTAATACACTTGGAATGTATTGAACACACCATGTGTCAAGTTTAGTTTTATAGTATGACCGTGCGGAGAATTAAATTTCACTTGACTGCTGTGTATTTCATCTTAATCGGTTGACAGAGTTATGCATATCTTTTCATGATTTTAACGGCTCTTTGATTCATCAATGAATGAAATCAATTTGATTGGTCAAATCTCTCGATGAGTTAGGAATTTGAGAATGAGCGAAGTAGAGAACATAAATTCATGTCGGGAACCGTCGTCCTAAAAAATTGGTAGAGTGACTACTTAAGTATTTTTTGTTGAACGGTTAAAATCTGAGCTCAGTATTTAGTGGCTGCTAAATTTCAACATCTGTGATTTGTTCACAGGTCCGTTGAAAAAAGTAGTACTTAAGTTAGTGAGAATAATTAGAGGGATAAAATAATCATTTATGCCCGTACCTAATTATCAAATCTCGGATATGGATAAAATATATATATACGATAAGTCAGAAAAAAGTATTACAGACTTATTTGTTTATGTGATCTTATATATTTCGAGATTTCAATCTTTTACCTTTAGCCTCTGCTTGGGCCACATTATTTTTTAATTCTCACTATTCTACTAATTTTCAGCCACACATTCTTCAATGGAATAATATTTTTCATCACATCAATAACGTTTCCTTATTTTCAACCATACATTCTCCATCAATCTACTATTTCAAAATACATTTTTCCAAAATAATGTGGCTCAAACACATCCTTAGTTGAAAAAGCAAAGACTAATAATTAGATTTGGTGGTCTAAGGACGACTAGACATGATCTAATTATTAGAGCTTGGATAATATATGTCTAATTGGGTTCCCATGGTTGCTCTATAAGTAATTGAACTTAATTACGGTTATTAAAATAGTTTTGGACATTATTGTTGTAATTACTATAAAAATTGTAAACTTAATTGTAATTGTAATTGAAGTTTTAGAACTATACATATAATTAAATGTAAACTAATTGGATTTTGATTTTAATTAAAACTCCTATTTTGATTTTAATGAAGACTCCTATTGATATTTAAATTATTATTCTACACGCATTGAAACATATTTATCTCTATAAATAGATGTTTGATGGATATAAAAATCCTACAACAAACATAATACATAATTCTATCGTGTTCAAATTTGAAAAAAGGGAAAAGTGATAAAAATCATATTTTCTTATTGTCCAATTCTTAATTTTTTGATTTAATTAAAAGAATGTGCTTACTAATGTAGTCTTGATTTTGAAAAATACCATATAAGATTTGGATGTTTGAAGTATCAATTTCTTGTACTGGAATATCGTGATCCAAAAAATTGAAAGTTCGTGATTCAGATCAAATTTTAGAATTGATAATCGAAATTAGGTAAAAATTCAAGTCCTCATTCTTAATACAACATACAATATATAAACGATCTTGTTATTGGATTATTATTTTTTTATTTCTTAATTATTTCGCATGAGCATTCCAAAATCATCACATGAGCAAAAGAGGGAATAAAAAATTAATCGAGCCCGTGTCCTCGACAGAATAAAACCAAGAGATATCCTCTTTAAAAAAAGAATATTCCCAACTCTACCGCTCGCATATTCTCTCCCCTCCATTACCGTTACATCAAATCCCTGCCCCCTTTTTTACTTATTTCCTCTTCACACTTTCCTCTCCAAAACCATAATTTTAATAAGTTCACTTTCTGTTTTCCAATCAAACCCATAATTTTAAATCCACTGATTTTGTGTTCTCAGCCTAACCCGTAATTTCAATTTTGCTGAATTTTTCAGTTTTTGGGTTTTTAATCGGTATGAAGTTTGGCAAGAGTTTGAGCAATCAAATTGATGAGACGTTGCCAGAGTGGAGGGACAAGTTTTTGTCTTACAAGGAGTTGAAAAAGAAGCTCAAGCTGATCGAGCCGAAGGGGCCGTCCTTTTCGTCTGGGGAAGTGGGGAGGGCAAAGAAGAAGCAGAAACTGGACAGTGAATTGGCCGACGGAAGGGAGGCTATGACGGAGGCTGAGGCAAATTTTGTCAAGTTATTGGAGGATGAACTTGAGAAATTCAACGCTTTCTTTGTTGAGAAAGAAGAAGAGTGCATCATCACATTAAAGGTAATTCTGCTATTATGCTATAAGCATATTCTATTACACCTTTAATTATGCGCTGCTACTTTTTTTGATCGAATAGTTCGTATTCTTTTGAGGTGCTTCGTTTGTCAAAGAATTTTACTTGTTTATTACTACTCTTTTGGAGTTGGAGCTCTGTCCCTTTGAAGAATATTTGCAACTTGACAATTTACTATTTCAACTTTTTGACCATAATTTAATTAGGAATTCTTTCTTGGATCCCGGATCCGGCTTTTGTGATCTGAAAGAAGGCCAAGTCATTAACTTGTGGCTCATATGAGCAGTTCAATTCGTGGTTCAATATGAAATCAGAACTTGCAAAGATATTCAGGATGTGTTTGATTGCAAGCGTGGATCTTGCTTCGAAAGAAATTGTCTAAGAATTTATTGTGATGGAAATTGTCCATTAGACTGACTTAATTTTTAGCCTAGAAAAATGGTTGAAATTTTTCATAAAGTTGAGTTACTGGGAAATGTGAATTGCCTAGAAAATAAAAACTTACCCCATCAAAAAAATGATTTCCTTGTTTTTGAGAAAACATGGTTACTTGACCAAATTTTGGAAAATATTTCCAATGGAAAGTAGGAAGTTGGATGGAAAAATGAAATTTTCCATGAAAAATAAAGCCAATCAAATACATCCTCAGTATAAACGACTGAGGTTGCCCGTTAGTGAAAATATTTTGCACCAATTAGGGCTTTATTGGTTGCTTGTTGAGGTAAAAGATTTAAATAAATAAATATATTGGGGCGCTTAAATCTTTAGTTGAAGTGGTTCAAGCGGGATTGTTGATGCACAAATATACAAGCAATATCGCCAAGCTACTAAAATTATGAACAAAAAATACTAGTTATTGAGATGTAGGATGCAATGGAATGACATCCTTTTCCTTTCACCTGATTGTTATCATTTTTTAAACAGCATGTTTCAGTATGATAAAACTTTTGCTAGTTTTAAGTCATTTTATGACATTCAATTTGTTGTGTACATCTCGGCCACAATGATGTGAGCATAATGGGAAATGGTAGAGTGTCATGTGGTATTATGTAATTCATTACGTAAATGTTGATATACATGTAGCAAGATTCTTCCACTAGGATTTTGCTAATTTTACATAAAAAATGTACATAATAAACTACATAATATAATTTGGAGGAAAAAGATGAAAAAGTTGATTGTGTTTTAAACCGGCAAATGGTAGAGTGCCATATGACATTATGTAATCCATTATGTAAATTCTAATGTACATGTAGAAAATCCATTCCACCATATGTTTAGTAGGATATAATCATCATTGTGATTTTAGAGTTTTAAGGCATGTTTCTGGTCTTTATTGGATGAATTTATTAAGAAATTGTATCTTCCTCTCATGTCTGATACTGCATGCCAAAAATGCTCTTATTAATTCGCAATTAGATGCTTTACTATAAATTGGTGGTGAATATTTGGTTTTGGTAGTGAACTTATATGTTTCACATTATTTTGTGTAAAGGAATTGCAAGATCGGGTGGCTAAGGTCAAGGATCAGAATGATGAGATGATTAAAATATGGAAAGAAATTGTCGACTTCCACGGGGAGATGGTTTTACTGGAGAATTACAGTGCTCTTAATTATACAGGTAATAAAACCTTGGCATTTTGTTCTCTTAGCTCTTGAATCTAATTGCTTTTGTTTTTTGCACTGATGATGGCTTTAGAACTCCGAATTCCTCGACTTTTTGGCAATAAAATAATTGGGTCAAAATATGAACAAATTTAAACTTCCATAACATGCTTCTTTCTGTCTATGGTTCTAAAATTCAGAGAATTATCACTCGTGGCATCAATAGGTATATATAAAGGTCAGAATAACAACAGTGCTTCATAGCGACCATAGTTCTAATCTTTTTCATTTCAATGTGCTGGAGAGAAGTGGGTCGTTAAATAAGGCTGATACCAGCCTTTTGGTGGAAAATTTTTTCATAGAGAATTGGTGCAATGCTCGAAATGTAGTACGCATGGTGCCTTTCAAATGATTTTTTTTTTTTTTGGGTAACCTCTAAGACGAAACATCACTAAGATATAGTTTTAATCAACATGTGTTTAACAGGACTGGCAAAAATATTGAAGAAGTATGACAAAAGAACTGGTGCTCTTCTTCGCCTGCCCTTTATACAGAAGGTTGTCCAACAGCCATTTTTTACCACTGACTTGCTGTTCAAGCTCGTGAAGGAGTGTGAGACAATGCTTGACCATCTGTTCCCAGCGAACAAACCCCCAACTAAAATTGAGGCAGCTGTTGGAGACGAACCGTCGACCAGTTCCACAACCGACAATGAAGTTCAGGTTAAAGGCCCGAAGGAACGTGCTGAGATCGAGTTCATGGAGAGCCTGTACATGAAAAGTACTATATCTGCTTTACGAGTTTTGAAAGAGATTCGTAGTGGAAGCTCAACTGTAAGTGTGTTTTCATTGCCACCATTGCAACTCGGTGGATTAGAGGATGCTTGGAATAAAGTCCCTGCCGTAGAACAAGTTGCCGAATAGTCGAATTATATGGAGGATGGTAGGACCTGATATTGCCACCGTGTAATATGAATTTTGATCACTATAGATTTCTCCTCTCGTGCATTTGCTATGCACGTACTATCCTAACACATGTAAAATGCATAAATTGAATCTCAAATAGTTGATAGTTTCTATAATCTTGTGTAAGATTCTGATGGCACAAAGTCAATTTCACCTGTTCTACTTTTACGACATGATAGTTTCCCCTTTTCATTGTAATATTTCTTGTTATACTTGAATCAATTTTGTAAGGACGCCATGTGTTATTTGTTGTACACTTTTTATGATCCATTCTACTGCATGACGGAGATAGAGCTTCTGTTACAGACAATAAGCATCTGTTTGACGCTCTATATTTCACCAAATTTATTTTTTTGCAACAGTATAATGGGCTCACATCTGCAGTACGATGTAATTCATGTCAACAAGAAAGAATTGTTTATTAATTTTATGATATGTATCTTTCCAATTTTGCCCTTAAATAAATGCCTAGTTACCAATAGAAGTTGGGGAGAAAGTTTGAAGAGCAAATAAGTAAATTAACATGACAAATTGAGGGCAACGACGGTATTCAGTTTTAAACGCGAGGATTATTAAAATTTGTCAGATCTGTCAGTTGCTTTTTCTTCAGTCCGTTAATGCTTTTACTGTTGCAAAAAATAAATTTGGTGAAATAAAGGGCGTCGAACATCTCATCCCTACTAATCGTATATTTCAAAATGCGATCAAGGGGGAGACCACATCTTCCATCAAAGTCAAGTATAAGAAGGTTCGACAAATAGAAGGTGGAAATAGTAAACAACGAGCTTTCCATTTGTCATCACCACTTTAATGAGAGGGCTAATTGGTAGAAGTGATTTATTTTTAAAGGAATAGATTGTGTGAAAAATATTTTTTTTAGAGAATGCGTGATTAGAAAGTGGATTCAAATATGGTTGAACAACAAAATCGTCAAGTCGCAAAAATTGAATCGAAATCTCTATTTCAAAATTGCTAATTTGGGTCCATGTGAATTCGTCAATGGTTTGATTTTGAACCTAATTAAACTATTTTGAAATGATTTGGTTCATGTTTCAATTTTTGTAAACAGTTTCAAAACTTCAAACCGCTGATAAAAATAAATTTGAAAATAAATTAAGTTAAATATTATTCGACCCAATTAAGACTAGACACATCCTAATTAAAAAGAGACATTTATATTAGAACCAACTCAATTAACCCCAATACCCAACTCAATTAAATTTAATACCTAATTAGACAATTACCCATCCCACCTTTAAACCCAAGGCCTGAAACGTATAATACACAGTAATTTAAATAACTTTGATCTTTTCTATTTATTTTCTTTTTATTAGTTGCTTTTATACCATTTAATTGTAAGTAATATGTTATGTTCTTATCTTTATGAAGAGAATGAATCATATGTCAGAATTGGAGATGTTGTGCAAATTAGTATTGACTAAGGGATTAAAACTAAAATGTTTCTATCATTTTGTTGCATGGCAATCATTAGAAGTGTAGAACTTTCGCTTATAATATTCTTATTGATACTATTTATATTTTAATGTGATATTTTGGACTAACAATTATAGTTTAACTTGTTCGATATATGTTTTTTTTTTTAACTAAATTGTGATTTTAAATCAAAGCAAATCGGAAAAAAAATGATTTGATTTGGTTCGAAAAAAATTCAAGCCGCTTTAAGTGATTTTGTTTGAAAATTCGCCATATCGACTTGTTCAACCCTACAAAATTGTGACTCGTTTAAATTATATTCTTACAAGAGTCGAACTGAACAATTTCACAAAATATAGCCACTTTTATATTTTTATTTTTTAGAACTCGTTTTAGATCATTTATTTAACAGTAAAATAACTTTTACATGTAAACTTGAAATTTCTTACTTTTAATCACATTTTCCAAAAAAATATATTACTTGAAAATCTATCTGAAAAGTAGTCTTATTCATCTAAAAAATGAACTCAAACAAGGATGTAGCATAAAAGACTTGCCAGTCCAAGCCTGACGCAATTTGACCCCTTCATAAACAGAATCAAACGAATGGAAAATTGGAAAATCGTCCTCAATTTTGAGAGGATAATTTAAATCAACATATTTTTATTTATTTTTTTAAAAATGAAGACGTTCGTTCCAAGAGTATGTCTCTTTTTTAATACATAATTGTGTCCTTTTTTTTACACCTTTTTCATGATGAAATAATGGAGTTCGACCCAACTAACACCTAGAGGGTGGGGTGAATAGGTATTTATGTGGAATTTAAATTTACCAATTAATAAATGCAACAAGTCATGGATATTAATTAATCTAGATGAATTCGCATGCACAACTATCATATGTTGAATTATCGCAGTTAATACATTACTGAAAAATAAATAACACTTGAAAATTGTTGACGGAGAAAACCCGTAACTGGGTAAAAAAAATTCTGAGCCCAAGCCAGTAAAAATTCACTATAAACAAATCAACTTAGAGTACTGTCAGACTTGACTAACTCTAGTACTTTCTGACCTCTTAACTGCAATCACCAAAGCCCTCCTGGATTGCGTTCTTCTATATCAACTCCCAGCATTTTGAATTCATCTAACTCATGTGAATCAGTGAGAACTCATCGCTCTCCAACAATCGGAACTCCGGTCACCTTCCCCGATTTTCGAAACTCCGACAGATATTATGAAAGTATGTGTTTTGGTGTTTGGTTTATGTGAAGTTGATGTTTTTCAATGCAATAATGAAATCAAAACAAAGGTTGAACTATAAGATTGATATGTAAGAAGTAATCTCTTGTTTCTCTCAATGTTCAACACTCACTTTTTTCTAATGTAGGTGTGGATATATGTAATGTAGAGATTTTAGATAGTATGGGTCGAATAAAAACCTTGAAAAAAAGTTTTCTCTGGATACATTGTCGCTCGAGCGACAGACGAGGGACGTTGTGTCGCTCGAGCAAAGTCCAAGCTTTAGGCGGGCGACGCAACTTCTGTTTTTATTGCTCAATGCGAAATTGCGGCTACTCTTTTCTCTTCGTTCTGTACTCCAACCATAGGACTTCTAACTTACCACTTGATACTTTGATTTTAAAAACTCTTTTTCAACAATAATTTTGTCAAAAGATTGTCAACATCTTTAAAACCTAACAAACTCCCCATTTGACATTTTGTGTTAAAACATGTATTACAAATCAAATAGATTCAATCTAATCTATCCAAAACCAACTGAATCAATAGAATCTTGCTTTTTCTTTGTCCAACATGTTTCCTAAAAAAACACAACTCAAATACCAAGTGTAAAAGCATGTGAAATAGTAACAAGAATAAAAGCATTCGAGACAGATATTCATAAATTCAAGAACATACCCGCTAAATTAAGATGCAATATCAATGTAAGCTAACACACCAAAATCACCATTGATATCATTAAATATCAAAACTTAATCTAGCTAAAACGAAGAACATATCATATACATCCGAAAAGTGTCAAAAAAATATGTTTAACTCAAATATCATATACATCCGAAAAAATATTTTTAAATTAAATCATGACATACTATTAACTATCTACTCTCCATTTTTGTCACAAATGACAAAGGTAACAACAATACATAATAACTAAAAAATGCATTTGATAGCATGCACAAGCATAATCAACGATCGGTAAACTTTCCCACTTACTCAGTTCAAGTCTAAATTGAGTAAATTATATAAGTGACTCGTTAGTGTTAAGTGCCCACTAATTCCTTGTGATCAAGAATTTGTGAGAAATTACATGATAAACATCACTTTTAAATTAGTTTATTCATCTACTAATGAAAGTCAAACCAACAACGCATATTAGAGCCTATAAATAAAGTTCATTTTTCATGTATATTATTCTTTTCTTCCCCTGACTTTGAGCATATATACATTTCTACACAATTTTATATTTTTAGAAGCTCGTCATTTTTCTCTTCAATTTTCACATCTTTTGTGCAGACTTTTCTCCAATAAGCTAGTAAGATAACATCTGTAACGAATTTTGGGTCGATGACTCCAAGTCAGTTGTCTATAGGGCATTAGGTTATGAGAAACCACTCGAGCTTCATTACTCTAGTCAAATAGGTTTCGAAAAAGAGTATAAGATGAAACATTTTTATTTTATTTAAGGAGATATATTCGAGTTTAGGTCTACTAAATTAAGGTCAATCCATGTTCAAGATCACATTACCAATAGATGACGGCCATCCCAAATCTCACACACGCGGTCAAGACTTACTTACAAGATCATAATGTGTGTCGTGCAAATGGTACATGAAGAAACATATACTAATTACTACCCATAAACCTAAAAAAAGTTATGAAAAATATGTTACATCACATCAATTAAACTCATACTTGGTCACAAAATGCATGTTCAAGTAAATCATACATCCTGTTGTAGTAAATAATTTTCACCATTTTTTATTTTTCAATTTTTTTTCAAATATTTTTTATTTTTTATTTTAAAAAAATAAACAAAAAAATGAGATGCGTGCAAAATGAATCAATTAAAAAGCGTAAACATGCATCAAAAGTACCTAAATAATTATGTATACAATCGCTCTTACCTCGTTAGAAACCCCTTGATCAATTTCAATATTTTCCAAATCACTCTTTTTCATCTAAACCTGTTTAGTGGAAGATTTATTTGAGTCAACTGTGTCATTAACTTGGTCAAATAACTGACTTGATTAGTGAGGAAATCAATTTGACTATCAAAATCCTGATTTCTAACTCTAGTAAAATTCTGATTTCTATTTCTATTAAGGAATTTATGACATCTAGGTCGTGTGTGTTCCAGTGCACCACAATTGTGGCAAATGGGAATAAACATTGGTTTAAAACTACGTGATGATTTATATTGATTTATAAGTCGATTGGTCCTACGTTGTCTAGTATGCCTCGGTCCTAAGACACTCTTGCCCTTGGGTTCAGGATTAGCAACATTCCTAAGTTTGTTGGTGGTCGGGACAAACGTGCTCTTGAATGCACTAGCAGTATTGTTATCAGTTTAAACATATCCTAGATCTTGACTATTTCCAGCTGACTTTGTTCATCCCTAACAGATTATCAAATTTCTGAGAACCACTCAAGAAGATATGAAGTTGATTTTTCTAGGTCACTTGTTAAGGTTTTAACCTTAACTTCTAGGTTCTCATTGACAAGTCTCAACTCACTTAAATTTTTGGTAGAATCCTAAATGTCAGCTCTAAGTTTTTATCTCTCTATCTCAAGTTCATTAACTTTCTTCATTACGACTTTATTGACCATCTTTATCTTAAAACTTTCATCAAATAACTTTTGATAAGCCTCACGAATCTCATCATCATCTTCAGAATCTTCCTCAATTTGCTCACTACTATCTATTTCCTCAACATTTTCACTGTTTTTATCAAATTCACTTTTAATCCTAGCAGTGAATGCCATAAATTTTCCACTCTCCTCATGTGTAGACATCTTAATTTGACTATTCGAGCTAGACTCGTCATCAGTGAGAGTAACATTCATAGCTATAGTGGTCAAAATCTTGACACTTATGACATCTAACAGATTTAGATCTCTTTCTAGATTCACTGAAATCACCTCCATTTCTCTTTTTAGTTTTCTTTTTATTTCTAAACAATTTTTGGAAATTTTTAACAAGTAGGGTATTTCATCATCATTAAGTAATTCCAATTCGCATGAGTTATACTTTTCTTCCCTAACAGTATTCAAGGCTCTAGACTTGTTCTTCTTAAGTTGAGATATGGTGAGTTCATAAGTTTGGAAAGATCCAACCAATTTTTCAATATTAACAGCATCTAAATCCTTACTCTCCTCAATAGCCGTAACTTTAAATCTAAATCTTTCAGGTAATGATCTCAGGATTTTTCTGATAATCTTAGACTCAGGAATTTTCTAACCTATGTTAAAACTAGAGTTGACTATGTCATTCGGCTTCACATAGAATTCATCGAACGATTCATCATCCTTCATTCTAGTTTTTTCAAACCTAGTGGTTAACATCTACAGTTTGAAGTTCTTAACGGTTTTGGTCCCCTCTTGTGTAGTCTCTAAAATATCTCATACTTCTTTTGTGGTTTCACACATTGACACTCTCATACACTCTTCAACAGACACGGCCATAAATAGGGTATGGAGCCCTTTACTAGTCTAGTTGCACTCAGCTAGTTCTTCCTTGGTCCAAAGCAAAATGTTCGTGGGGATAACTACACCTGAAATGGTAGAGGAAGGAGTAGTCCAACCATTTTGTACACTAACATTCCAATTTGCATAGTTGATTCCGTAAAAGGTGGAGGCACGGAAAGAGACTGATTCATCTAGATTTAATATTGGTCAATAATCGAAATGAGACTCTGATACCACTTGAAATAACGGAGTTCGACCCAATTAGCAGCTAGAGGGAGAGTGAATAAATGTTTATGCGAAATTTAAATTTACCAATTAATAAATGTAACAAATCACAGTTATTAATTAATCCAAATGAATTCACATGCACAACTATCTTATGTTGAATTACCACAGTTAATACATTGCTGAAAAATAAATAACACTTGAAAAATGTTAACGAAGAAACCCCGTAACAGGATAAAAAACTCCGAGTCCAAGCCAGTAAAAATCTACTATATACAAATCAACTTATAGTACTGTTAGACTAGACTAACTCTAGTATTTTCTGACCTCCTGACTTTAATCACCAAGCCCTCTTGGATTACGTACTCCTACACATATGGATCAATGAGAACTCGTTCTCCAACAATGGGAACTCTGGTCACCTTCCCTGATTTTTAGAACTGTGACAGACGTTATGGAAGTATGTATTTTGGTATTTGGTTTATGGAAAGTTGATGTTTTTCAATGCAATGATGATTCAAAACAAAGATTGAACTATAGGAATGATATGTAGGAAGTAATCTCTTGTTTCTCTCAATGATCAACTCTCACTTTTTCTAATGGAGGCGTGGATATATATAGTGTAGAAGTTTTGAGTAGTATGGGCTGAATAAAAATCTTGAAAAACGTGAATTTGGTTTTCTCAAGATACATTGTCGCTTGAGCGAAGTCTATGCAACAGGCTGGCAACGCAACTTCTATTTTACCGCTCGAGCATCAGTTGGACAATAGACTAGCAAAATTGTGGCGACTCTTTTCTCCTCGTTCCATACTTGAACACTATGACTTCTAACTTACCACTTAACACTTTAACTTTAAAAACTCTTTTTCAACAATAGTTTTGTCAAAAGATTGCCAACATCTTTAAAACCTAACACATGAAATAACTTCTGTTGTTCTTGAAAAATTGTAGCTCTTTGAAAATCCGTGACATAAGAAGGAATGATCGTATCCAAAAGGATTTTCCTCTTTGTATAAATAAATCAATTTCGGTTCATGAAATTTCCCTTATAAAATTCTGCATCTATTATTTTCGGTTAGAAGTTCAATTTATAAATTAGAATGTTTAGTTGATCGGTTCGTTTGACACAATAATGCTAAGCCCTTCAGAACAAAATTAGTTTTATCCTAGAAAGCAATCGTTCGAAGATCTATGACACAAAATGCAAAACTATCCTAAGGAGAAATTGTGAATTGACTTGGATTATTTTCGTGTTACTTTTCGAACAAACTGTAAGTCCAATTTGAATCTATTTATTTATTCAATCTTCGATCATAGTGCATGACTATTTATGTAATTAAAACTGCAGTAGAATTTACTTTATAATAGCATGAACTACACTACTTTAGATCAAGGTATGACTAACTTGGATTATAATGGTCCATATGGATCTAGGATTTGATTAAACAAGTTGCCATCTTATAAGTTACTATCATAGTTTTAAAAAGAGTAAAACGTGACTAGATAGTAAGATCAAGTTTCGTGTCTAGACGAAGTTTGACGAGCTTCTTAGAACAACGGCTACAACCAGTGTTCCAAGGACCCACCTAAGTGTGGGCTCGAAAAAAACATCTCGTCTTGTACCTAGACGAGATAGTAGATAGTCAATTTTACATTGACCCTTTAAGGTGCCCCTAAGTAGAAAAAGGCTCAAGTGATTTTTGCTTATTTTGAAATCTAGCTCAATAAAATGCTCAATTATTGCTAAAACTAAGTCTAACGAAAATTAGTGTTTTAAAAAGCTCACCCAGGCGACGCCTACCATCTAGAGTCAAAGCTCAAGTGAAACGCTTCGCTTCGCGCCTAGAAACTTTTTTTTTTTCAGTTCCTAAATGGATGAATTTTTTCCTTCATCTTCCCTAGACAAGCTTTATTAATTTTTTTTTTTTTCATTTTTAAAACAAGTCTTTTATTCAACTTTAACTTGTTGATTTTTTAATTTTTTTAAAAAAAAATACATTTGACTTTAATTTCGAGTTTTTAATAAATTTTATTTGTACAAAAGTTAAAAATGACTTTATCTAAATAGTTAAATAAGGTTTAAGCTATAATATTATCTACATTATATAATTATGATCTTGAGATTCGTTATTTTGTTACAAATTTCAAAAGCATGTGTGAAGTTCTTATAAATCTATTAAGTATGACTTGTCTTGTTATATATTGAAATTATGAAAAATATTTTAATTTTTACATTTCAAAAATTTTTAAAATTGTATAATTAACTAATGGTAGGAATTATTAAATAAATATAGTATTTTGTAATTTTATATGTTTGATATCTATTATTTTAATTATTAAATGATTTTCAAATAATTAAAATTTAAAATAATATTGAAAATAAGAAAACTCTTTTTTTTTCTTTTACATACAAGCATCGCCTATGCTCGTTTAAACTCTTAAAACTTGAAACTTCGCCTCTATTCCTTGCCATACTTTACACTTTTTGGAACGCCATGAAAAACACACCCTAACCCACCACAAAAAATAAAATAAATAACAATTTGGACTATTTATGATTTTGATAATTAAGTTTTGTTTAATACTTGAAAAATATGTATGAATTTTTTATCAATTTTCAAGGTATACTTATTTTATTCAGTAATTGATCTACAATAATTAAAATAATATTATAATTTTAAAAAAATTTATTAGATTTAAACTTTACCTAGGTTCGTAAGCCATGAATTGAACTCACGCTTTATGCTTTAAAGAACATTGGTTACAACAAAGGGTAAATTGCATGCTACCAAAAAAAAAAAAAACCAAATTGTCCCTTTCAATTTAAAATAAACAACTTACTTTTCTTTAAAAATAAAATTATTATTATTATTATTATTATTATTATTATTATAATAATAATAATAATAATTATTATTATTATTATAATAATAATAATAATAATTATTATTATTAGACAGATAGATTATCAAGTTTAACCAAAATTATATGGCCCACAAAAGCACTCTTAAAGTTGATCTTAGCACGGTAAAGCAAGAATTTAACGTCCCTTAATTGCCCACACACCAATAGTGTCATATAAGCTCACTTAACAAAGACTTTCGATTTTACTTCTACTTTTTATAAAAGAACTTTTTGAAGAAACTATTTTAAACCAAATTTTAAAATACTTCTAGCCAGATAAAGCGCTTTTAAAAAATTATCCAAACATATTCAAAAACAATTTCTTAATTTCAAAAGCAACTTTTCACAAAAAATTTTCTCAAAAAACCTGCATCAAACATTTCCTCGGTATTACAGTCTCCAATCTAGAAGCACATACCCCTAAAATCGCCATGTTGAAGGACAGGACAGCACAAGGTCTCTGCCCAAGTAGCTCGAAGAGGACACTCAATGGTGCAGCAACACTTTCATCTAGTTAGCTTTACAACATTTTTTTTATTTTTTTGACAATCAGATGTACTAACATGTTTGTTAGGAAACATCATGTCTCCAAACTCTGATAGGACCTGACCGGGCTACCGCCCCACACAAATTGCTGTCATTGAGCTGTTTGATCGTAGACATACTTCCCATATCATCCGGATCTTTTGTTCCAGGACTACACTCCTTCAAGAGCAATCTATTCTTCAATTTCGAGCACCAAGCAAGACTAATAGGACCACCAGGGGTAACTGATAATTTCCGAGCAGTGACAATTTCTACTATCACCAAAAAGTACTTGTAAACATCGTCTTAAAAACACACAAACATCCCTTTAAAAATAAAAAATAAAAATAAAAAGAAGCAATTAATGCTGATAATGTAAATGTCAAACAAGAACCAAAATTTCAGGAACTAATCAAATGTTGTTCAATCCTCTGCATACATACCTTAATGGAAGAATTGACTTGATACTACCATCTTCCAAGTTAAAGATCCACATATCATGGCCGGCCACCATTAGCCGAGCACACTATTTTACTAGTTTTTCAGGGTTACCTCTCAACAAACCATCCGTAAGTTCTTTCGCAAGCCAAGCCAGAAGCAATCCCGGTCTAATTTATCCCAGTAATCATCAATGAAGTAAATTTCGCTGGCCTTGCATTCTGGATCAAATATCTGCCTTCTGGTGATTTCTCCCAAAAGGAGATAAGTCATGACAAACGAAGTCACAACATGCCTCAACTTTAATCTCAAGTCCAGTCTGTTCTCTTGTTAATTTAGGTTTTTATATTCAATTCCTCGAATATCTTTACTCGAATCTAAGATTTACATGATGTAAGAAAATAAAATGTCAAGGTCACCAGAAGCAGGACGGGCAGAATTTTACCTCTTTCCAAGTAAAAATGTTAGTCTGTACACCACCATTTTTGTACTTGCAGGATTCTTTTCTCAAGCATCAGTACATTCTGAGTTCACTGCCTCGTGGACATAAATACCAATCCATGGATGCCGGCTAAATCATTACTCAATTGATGTGCAATTTTACGCCCTGCAGAAAAATATTCCAATGAATTCATCACTTCAGTGAAACAAATGCAACTCAATGGAATATAACAACTAAACAGGTAACAATAGTATGAAAGTGTGAGAAACTAGATGAATTTATAGATGAATCTTTGGTCTCTTAAAACTGAAAATATCCCCAATTTTAATGTCTACCATCCACATGGACAGGACCAGAGGACTCGGAACATTTGGTAGACATTTTAGGTATATACAAAATATACATACAGCTTCAGTATTTGCAGTGTAAAATTGAATAAATATATTAATTTAATCTATATTCTAACCAACCCCAGTCATCTTCTCATATGCCTTTTTTTTTTTAAAGGTAATCAAATATATTATAATCAATGCATAAGACACAGGAAGTGTATTGTCGGTTTAAATCAGAAATGAACAACATAAAATTAGG
>CAIGRP010017332.1:0-30346 GCA_903798385.1 Fraxinus cuspidata
GTGGGCTCGAATTATACTGCGATTGTTTTGATCCAATTGTTACGCTAATGTAATTTTGTTGTAACATTGAAGGAAGCTATTATATTCTAGAGTAACAAGTATATAGAACTAATGAAACATAAACAATAAAAAAAAGACAAAATGAATCACCAGTGATGTGTTCAATCGAGCACCATATTTCAGAATATTTCGAGCTATTTTTGATTTTTCAGAATATTTTGATTTTTCAAGGCACACCCTCACAATCAATCAATAAATCACATCTCACTTTAGATTGAACCATCAACCCTCAAAAAACCTCAATTTCAATCTCAAAAACGTTGTTCACAAAATGTCAGAGCATAAAACCTCCCCCAATACTCCATTAATCACTCCAAGAGTGATTATCTCTTAAAAGACATAATTCAATGGATCACTTGAGATCAAAAGCCCCAAAAGAAAAATAGAAGAGGAGATGAGATGAGATGAAGTAGAGAGAAAGAAAACGGTTCCCATGATTGGTGTAACCTCACAAATATGATTGCAAATGCTACCTTAGCACATGTAGCAAGCCATTGAGGGTTCATTGATCAATGAATCCTATTGAACACAACCTACCAAGGACTTGCTCCATTTAACTTATCAATCTCCACCTTGGAGCAAGTATTATGATAACATCATCATCCACCACTATGTGCTATGGATGAGATATTGGACTTCATCAGCTCACCAGCTTCAAACACCTGTAAAGAGAAAATTAGGTAGTATTAACATTCAGGTAGAAATTTGGTACCCATGTCAGCTGCAACATATTCAGTCTCGATATAGGACGCAACATTTATTGTTTGAAAATGTGATTTCCAGCTTTACGTGGGTATCACAAATAGTATAAAAGTAAGCAAAAGTTGATTTTCTATTGTCTTATTTCCAGCAAAATTTGAAACTACAAACCCCTTTTAGAATTATCCATTGTTTGTTTTTCCTAAAATCTAAACCCTAGTCCAATGTTCCCTTAATGTATTTTAGTGTTGACATCATTTGTATGATACATTTTTTTATTTGTTTTGGCAAAAATCAACCAAAAATTGACAAGTGTTTCACCCGTAAAAATTATGTCAAATGTACGGGTAACATCGCTCTTTAGTAGTCACGTCATGGCTTTTCTTGGATTGGCAATCTACTCAACATACTTACTGACTTACAACAAATGCTTGGCCAAATCTTATTCAAATCATTAAATATATAACTGAACCCACATCATTTGCATAAGGTACTAAATACATTATGCCAAATTCTTCTGTTGTTTTTTGATATTGTTCAAAGGTTCATTTGAAGTGATTTGCATGAGGCATTGAAGTTGCCTTTGCTTCATAAATTTTAAACCTCTACAAGTTTATAAAAATATAAGTTTTCTGACTTGCGAATAAACGGCCTTCCCTTCTATTCTTGCTTATATCCATAGCTAATATCCTCTTAGCAAGCCACATATCATTTATTTCAAATTCTGATTTTAATTTGTTCTTAACTTGCCTCATTTCTTTTATATTATGACTTGTTATCAGCATGTCATCTACGTAAAGACCAAGTATATAAGTTAGCATGTCTTCATTTCCTGCGCAATAAAGACAAGTATTAAAATTATTTCTTTTAAAATAAAAACAATAACATAATAGTCAAATCTCTCATATCATTGCCTTGGTGCCTATTTTAAGTCGTAAAAGGATTTTTTTAAGAACACATGCTAGTTTATTTTCCTTCTCCTCAAACTCCTAAGGTTGCCTAATGTGGATTGTTTAATCTAATCCCACGTTTAGAAAAACAATTTTTACGATTAAGTTTCTAACTGGTCAAATTTCCACCCAAATTGAGTAGCCAAAGGTAGATAATTCATGTTGTGGTATAGTCACTGATGAAAGTATCTCGTATAATCAATCTATCGTTTTTTGGGTGAATTCTTTAACAACCAAACTAGCTTTATACATGGCTTTATCTTTAAGTTTCCCTCTTTTTTCTTAAAGATCAAATTACAATCTATAACTCTCGTCTCTCTAAGTGTTTTTTTTTACATATATATTTTTTAGGAAAGCATTTTTTTCTCGCATTGCAGCAAGCCAATGCTTTGCATATTTTTCATTTGTTTTTGCGAAAATCAATAAAAAATTGACAAGTGTCCCACATGTAAAAATTCTGTCAAACTCCCCCTTTACATGTAGCATCACTCTTTAATAGTCACGTCATGGCTTCCCAATAGTATATCCTGGATTTGCAATCTACTCAACATACTTACAACAAATGTTTGGCCAAATCTTATACAAATCATTAAATATATAACTGAACCCATACTAAAGACATTATGCCAAATTCTTCTGTTGCTTTTTGATATTGTTCAAAGGTTAATTTGAAGTGGTTTGCATGAGGCATTGAAGTTGCCTTTGCTTCATAAATTTTAAACCTCTATAAGTTTAGTGACTTACGAATAAACGACCTTCTCTTCTATTTTTGCTTATATCCATAGCTAGTATCCTCCTAGCAAGCCACATATCATTCATTTCAAATTCTGATTTTAACTTGTTCTTTACTTGCCTCATTTCTTTTATATTATGACTTGTTATCAACATGTCATTTACGTAAAGACCCAGTATATAAGTTAGAGTGTCTTCATTTCCCGTGCAACAAAGACAAGTATCAAAATTACTTTTTTTGAAACAAAAAACAACAACATAAGAGTCAAATCTCTCATATCATTGCCTTGGTGCCAATTTTAAGTCATAAGATGACTTTTTTTAGAAGACATACTAGTTTAGTTTTCCCTCTCCTCAAACTCCTAAGGTTGCCTAATGAGAATTGTTTCATCTAATTCCACGTTTAGAAAAACAATTTTTACGCCTATGTTTCTAACCGGTCAAATTTCCACCCAAATTGAGTAGCAAAAGGTCGATCATTGATAAAAATATCTTGTATAATCAATCCTTCTTTTTTGGGTGAATTCTTTAACAACCAAACTAGCTTTGTATATGGCTTTATCTTTAAGTTTCCCCCTTTTTCTTAAAGATCAAATTAAAATCTATAATTCTCGTCTCTCAAGTTTTTTTTTTTAATTACCAATTTTCATATATATTTTTTAAGAAAGCATTTTTACTTGCACTGCAGCAGTCATTGCTTTGCATCTTTACACCTTATTGTCTCTTCGAAAGTGTTAGGTCCAACTTCTGTTGGTCCTCACTTTTAAAAGAGTTTGGAGCACAACTTCTTTTCTCTCTCTCCAATTTGGTTTTCTCTAGGTAAATTCCACATTTCGAGTATAAATTGAAGAAAGAAAAAAAAGGTGAATAAAAAATAAACATTCAAATTATTCCTAGAGTTCCATATATCCCAAAGATTGGAAGCCAAATGTGATCACAAAGATTCAAAACCGTCACTCTCTTTAGTAAATGACCGTTGAAACGGTGCGATCAAATATTTGCCATTGAACTCATTTAAAAACAAAATAAATATTTAAAAATTAACTAGGCCATTTCATCACTTAATAAACACTAGTATTTACCACTTACGTTGCATTGCACTCAGAGCCGGCCCTGAGGTGAGGCGGATGAGGCCCAAAACTGGAGGGGGCCTCATTTTTGGCCCACTTTATTTTTTTGGGTCTCGCCAGCTCAAAACTGGAGGGCCTCAATTTTGGCTCATTTTTTTTAATGTACTAAACGAATCAACAAGACGGGCCCTATCTCCTCCCCTTTCAACTCCAACCGATTCTTCACGTCGCGCCAATGCCAATGCCTTTCCGGACGTCGGTCTCTCCACTCTCCTTCCCTTTGTTTTCCTCCCTTCATTTCCCTCCCTTCAAAGGCTTCACTTTTTCATAAGAGAACCCTAACCGTGACGTCCGTGGGACTGCGAGTCACTCTTCGAGGTCAACCGATGATTGGTCGGTGCTGTGCATCTGCTGGTACTTCCTCTAGTTTCATAGCCACCTAATTTGATGGGGTTCATGCCTGTAAATACCATCTGCTTTCTTATCCTATATTTATTCTCTAATTTATGTAGTTTTTAGCAATTCTTGACAAACCCTTCAATTTTTCTTTGTTGTTTTATAGTTTCTGTTAACTGCTACAATTGTTATTTAAAATGTACTCTCCTTCAATATATATATGGAAGTGATTTTTTTGTGCTTAGGCTTCCATGGTGAAAAGTGAAAATATTAGTAAAACTGAAGGGTTGTTGAAGGAATTTTGAGTATTGTTTGAGATGACTTGGGGCGATTTTTGGATGCATATGTAGATGTTTAGATTGGAGAAGGCTCTGAATCAGGCAAATTATTGTAGGATTTATAAAGGGATAGAGCCTCACACAAAGCTTGTTTTGCCATATGAATATCAATTTGAAGTCTCTTCTCCCATTGTCCTTTAGAGATTGATTCAGAAACTAAGTGCCTTTCTTGAAAATTTTAAAAGGACAATTATTTGATTAATTTTGCCATATGAATATCAATTTGAAGCTTGTTCGTGCTTTTACAATGTTAGACTATTATTTGACTAATTTTAAAAGGGTAAAACGGTTTTTAACCTTTTATTGATTAAACAGGGTACATTTCATAGCTTAAGACTTTGTATTGGTGCCGTGGTTAATGTGAAATTTTGATTTTAGGCGTGTGAAATGTGACTGTGGAATTCTCAAGGGTATGATTCCATAATTTTCGTTGAAATTCTACTTCTCAAGTAAGCAATGACTTGCCCTAACTTGATATTGAAAATGTTTGAAGCCGACAGCTTATATAATTGTGGTCTGGTCTGCTTATATAAATTGTTATTGTATCCTGCAAGGCGAATAGTATTTAACTGGTTGTTTGAACTTTTGTCGGTTTTGTTTCTTTATAATATAAATCTTATGTTCTTTATATTTGCTTGTTGTTCTATTGTTAAGTCAATATGTTGCATTATTACTGTTGAATTTTGCATTTACGTTGATTTTGGGAGGCCCAATTTTGAGAGTTCTCCTCGGACTCCGAAAATCACATGACCGGCCCTGGACAACATTATCGATTTTCATTTGACGCAGTTGGACAAAACTACTCGATTGAAATCAAATTGAAGTGCAGTTATTCAATTTCTTTTCCCTTGAAAATCAATATTTTCCAACATAGATAAACCTTTCCCCTATTTAATTCTGGTATCCCATATCAAATTAAAAAATATTTGTTTTGAGAAATGTCATATATATACTCATTTGTTTTGAGGAAAAGTACACTCATTTTTCTTTCGTAGAATTTTTATCCTCTCTTGAAGTACACGCTCTTTCCAAATATTATACTATCTAATAATTTTGCATGCTATACTATTAAATATAATTCCTTATTTTCAGCAGTTAATTTTTCTTTTTATTTTGAAACCAATTTCTTCAATTAGAATGCCTTGACTTTCATCGAGCTAGAGTCTAGAGATGACATGACTTTCATACTAAGCTAAAGTTTTTGGACAAATCTTCTAGATTTTTATTTTATTTTATCAAAACAACTAGCTAGCTTATTTAACTTTAGTCAACAAAAAAATGTTACTTATTCACTTACAAGTTAACCCATGGGTAAAGATATTTAGCCAAACACGCATACATAAGCTATGGATTTGAGGATAATGATTTTAGAATTAGTCAATTAGAGCATCCAAGGGTGGTGGTTGTAGTGGAGTAGGAAATAGTGTACTTTGAACGTCACTTATAACCTCATACTTGTTAACAACTCCTAGACATTATTACTTAATAAGTTATATGCATCTATCATCAATTACCAAAAATTAATCTATGAAATAACAGACAAAAACAAGGGAGAAATTGTGGCTGTTGTCACCCTGTGGTTTTTGGTCACTCATCAAACCCTACATGGCCCGCCTTGAGTGGGTCCCACTTTGTTCAAATTATCATAGGAGATTAATAATATGATTAATTTGATTGTGACAATTTTTTTGTTCTAATTATATCTTGAGACAGTCATTTTAAGTTACCAATACAAGTTTGATTGGATCAATGTTGTTGTTGGTGGTTTTTTTTTCTCGTCTTGAATAAGAAGTCTTGTTTTTATTTATTTATTTATTTTTACGTGCATTTTGAAGACACAATTTATCTAACAATATACATTTTTTAAAATCTAAATAATAAAAATACTGTATCAATGGATTTTGTTTAGGTTGCATCATCATTTCCGTAAACCAAGTTAGTAATACTTTAATTCAACAAGACGGAATGCTTAAGTTAATATAAAAATGATAATTTAGTTACTAACTTCAAATAAAAAAGATTGGTGATTAAAATGAAACAACACTGTAAGTTAGGTGACTAACATTGATTTTTTACTCTATTGAAGTTGGTTTTATCTTTAAATTTAAGATGGTTGATTGTTCAATAAAAAGGGATATTGTGTGTGTGGAGAACTTCGAAGAGTAAGATGATTACCATTTTCTTTCCCATGAAATTTTAAATTTCTATAAGAATATCATTCATTTTAATCTCGTTATGACAAAAGTGATCTAATTTGTCGATAATCAAGTTACGTACTAAATTCTTGAAAGAAGGCACAACCACATTTACTAATTAGTGTTACACAAAAACATGTTCAGGATTATGTTGATAATCTCCACTTTTATAATTAATTAGACTGCCTCGCAAGGTTGCTTAAAGTTTTAGCAAAAGATACTGTTTTGAAAAGTTTCCTAGGCTGACATTATTTGCCCACGCATACTTTCTTGAACCATTTTCTGTATGAAGACACTACACATATGACAAATCAAGAAACAAAATAAATACATAACTAAAGATTAGAACAAAAATGCCCTAATTAGTAGAGTGGTTGGAGCAGTTAAAGAGAGAATGTCCTCTCTCATTCATCGCTTTTTAGATAAGAAAAACCCCATTATTATTTCTAGCTAATTCCATGCTTAAATTCTTCATATATCCTTCTTCAAAATTTCCAAGAGCTCGAATCAGTATTTTTCTCCATGGAGGACTCAAAATCAAAGCCATGGATTCCTTTCACAGCAAGTTGTTGTTCTGTGGAAGATCATTCAATTTGCAGAAACTTTAGCAGGTGCAGGCCATCTAGGTCTGATTTTTCCAAGAATGTTGCACCATTACCTTCATTTCGAAGGTTGTCATTTTCTGACCTCAGTACTAGGTCTAATTCTACAAGGATTAATGAAGATCTTCAACAGTCTTTTGGACAGGATTTGTATGATTTCCAACTTAGCGAATTACGCGGTGTTACACAGAATTTTTCGAGCAATTTCTTGTTAGGCGAAGGTGGTTTTGGGACTGTGCATAAAGGGTATGTTGATGACAGTTTAAGGCCAGGGTTGAAGGCTCAAGCAGTTGCTGTAAAGCTTCTTGATATTGAAGGGCTTCAAGGGCACAGAGAATGGCTTGTAAGAATTTCTTTTCACTTTGTTAGATTTGCATATATGATGAAATATTTCATTGACTATTTTCATATGCTTCCGAGCATGTTTGACATGCTTAAGAGTAATTTTTTTGTTGACTATGTAAATAGATGCTGTCGAAAGAAGCCGACTATTAAGCATGACAAAACTTGCTTTAGTTTCAGGATTAATCTTGAGAATTTTGGATTTATAATTTGTTATACATATTTCTCGAATAGTATAAGGTATATATACTATATAAGTATTTCGTTTAATTGAGCATAAGAAATGTATATTTAGAATAATTGAGACGTATTTATTATGTCAAACTAAATATAAAATAGAAAGACACGTCATAAAATTTATTAATTGTCTAATATAATCGTGTTTACTCTTAGCACGTCAATGGTTGGTAACATATTTCATTGTCCTTCCATTAGTCTTTCTATTAAAAAATTTCAAAAAACAGTCTCATTATTGTCTTGAACTGGTAAAAATAAAACAAATTCAGTGGGCCCATATGTTGACCTTCTTAGCCTTCTGGTCCACATACCAAATTCTCCATAAGCACAATGACATTTGGTGAAAAAACCCCAAATTTTTGGTCCCACTTGGAATGTTATTCCAAATTATTTGAATCTTTACAAAACATAATATTATTTAATCTCATTATAAAATAAAAATGTATAATTACCTAATCCCTTAAGGCTTAAACTACCCTAGATTTTGTAAATTATTATTTAGACTAATAACCGTTACTTTCTACTTGAAGGCCGAAGTGATATTTCTTGGGCAGCTAAGGCACCCAAATTTAGTCAAGTTGATCGGTTATTGTTGCGAGGATGAAGAGCGGCTTCTTGTATATGAATTCATGTCTCGAGGGAGCCTCGAAAATCATTTGTTCAAGAGTAAGTTTCTAAGAGTAAATTAGGCAAATTGTAAAAAAATATTCTAAAATCTTTAATGTGTCTCATTATTAATGCAACAAACAATATTCTCAATAAATTTCGAATCAATCTTTTTAAAATTAATAATTACAGGGTTATCAATCTCATTGCCATGGTGTACAAGACTGAAGATTGCTATTGGTGCAGCAAAAGGGCTTGCTTTTTTGCATGGAGCGGAGAAACCTGTTATATATCGCGATTTCAAAACTTCTAATATATTACTAGATTCTGTATGTAATTATTTTGCACTTTAACTTGTTTATTGGATAAGAATGACACAAATACGATTAATTGCGGGTTGAAAATATATTATTATGTTTTGGTAGGAATTCAATGCTAAATTATCAGATTTTGGACTTGCAAAAATGGGGCCAGAAGGATCAAACACACATGTGACTACTCGAGTGATGGGTACCTATGGATATGCAGCTCCTGAGTATGTAAACACTGGTAAGCAATTAGTAGTTGAATAAAAGGGTGTAGATTCGAGCTTAGACGTTCCAACCTCCATTAAGTCTAAAATCTAGAGAATTGACTCATTTGTAGTTATAAAATTAATTCTTTTACAAAATTGGATTGAATTTTGATTATATAAATTTTTTATAATTGCCGACCCCTAACCAACGGTTACATCTATCTTCTCATACAATGCAGGTCATCTTACCACGAAGAGTGACATTTATAGTTTTGGAGTCGTCCTCCATGAACTATTGACTGGGAGACGTGCAATGGATAAAACAAGGCCCAAGAGCGAGCAAAACCTGGTGGATTGGGCCAAACCCTACTTGACCAGCACCCGAAGGTTGCGGTGCATAGTCGACCCGAGACTAGCTGGCCAGTATTCTGTAAAGGGTGCAAAGGAAATGGCTGTTTTGGCATTACAGTGTGTGAGTCTGCAACCAAGGGACAGACCCAAAATGCCAGCAATTATTGAGACTCTTGAAAGCCTGCAGCATTTGAGGGATATGGCTGTTACTTCGGGACAGTGGCCCGTATCACCTAAATCGGGCCGAAATAATGCTGCCCATTATGCCAAAGGAAGAAAGGATAGTGGATTTGGGTGTAAGAATTCTGTTGTTGCTGCTAGTCCTAGAATTAAGAGCAAATAATTATGATACCTGAAATACTTGAGGAATTTGGAAGTGTAGAATAATGTTGTATAAAAAGAATGCAATAACGTTGACCCTAATATCGTGTGATTGTCTATGTAATATATCTACGTAGATCTATACTTAGTGGCATTAAATGTTTATTAAGTTATGATGTTGATCGATTCGTGTCAATAATGCACTATTGACGTTGTATAATTTGATTTTGAGATGGTCTGAAATATGCCGTGCTTCTATTTTTTAGACCAACTAGGTCTAAATGACCCCTTTTAAGTCTGTCGGGCCTAAAATTCTCTATCCAAAATTGGGCACACTAATGGTGAGCTATAAATATGAAGTCAAATTACTTTATGCATCATGGCCGATTATGAGATTTTGAGTACTATATACAAAAATGTAAAAGAACTTCTTCTCTCTTTCATTTAATTAAGAAGCACTCATTTAATCCAAAAGAGCGCCATTCTTTCACAAATCACAATCCGTTAATATTGGCATATTATTTTACTTCGTTTTATGTTATTATCAAAGTCCCGCTGAGGATTGAAAGAAATCGTGGAAGAATCTTCAATTTTAAATGACGATTTTTTGTCACATTCACATTGGACTTACTCTTTCTTTCTCGGATTTTGACTAGGTTGAACGTGTGAAGGATTATAAAATAATTGTGAAAGTATTGAGATGAATATGAGAACATTTCCTGGGTTTAATTTTTTGGTAATGAACGTGATTTTTTGCCAAGCGATTGAGTAATTTTTGGGAGAGGTAGTATATAATAATGAAAAACTAAACTTAGTGATATAGCATTTTCTTATATCAATTTTCCTTTTGATTAGTTATTGGTTAAAGTATAATTACGAATTTTCAATAATTTAGTGTATGTATCAATTTTCTCTTTTTTTTTTTTCTTTTTTTCTTATATAGTTATTCAAGGAGCTATATTACTTGGGTTAGACGATAGTTTTTTCCTCCTAAATTTTGTGAACTTTATCTTTATTTAAAATTTCCTTCTAAAATTTAATAATATATAAAAAATATATTATCTATGGCGAACCTATAATTATGAAGCCCTGTGCAGTCGCACATCTCACGGTCTCAGGGCCACCTTGTATGCAATAGAGAGTTGTTAGGTGCAAGAAGTCAAACCGAGCCATGAGGACTTTCTACCAAACTGGAGAGCCATTGGGCTTTCGTGCAATGATTTCCCATATGCAGGCTTCCGGGGACAAACTTACACAAATCACGGGCATAAATTTCTACGTTAAATTAGGATTCAAATTTACCATCTATCAAGACTCTTCACCACTCTTATGACTATTTTCTCAACAGGGAGATTTGGAGACCTTACGTCACTCCAAAACACTCCTTCACGCTGTGGTTGTCTGCATAGTCTAAGCTTCTTACGAATGATAAGTTGGTGCATTTAAACATTGACATAATGTTCGTCTTTTGTGGTTCACACTTTGAAACATGTCGGCACTTATTGTTTGGATTTCAAGCATCTGGGGACAGATCAAAGGTTGGTTGGGAATGAGGAGATTAATGACGACAACATTGAAGTGGATGAAGAAAGAAGCCTGAGGCACATCTTGTCAATCTAAAGCCAAGAAAAACGCAATTGCACGGTTTGCCAAATTTGGATGGCACGGAATTTAATGATTTTGAGGATCTCAAATCATGTATTGATAGCAACGTGAGACGGATTTAAACACATGTATACAAAATCATGTTTTCTTTGTATCCTAATGTTTTGGTTCATTTTGAGTATCTAATGTTGGATAGATAGATCTTTGTCGTTTATACGTCTTTTGACCTTTGTTTTGTCCCGATATACTCGATGTATTTGTATATGATTTTTTGATCAATAGAATTTACATTTGTCGATAAAAATAAAAAATAAAAAATTGGTAGATTATCAATTCTATAATGGAGATTAATTACCTGAATCGCAAAATTCCTAAAACCTGCCTAAACAGTTAGTGCAACTCTCATTGGTCAAAATTGCACATGAAGTGCATGCTTCCACTTTGGCCAACAATAATGGTTTGACTTTTTCATTGTAATGAGTCAATCTTAATCAAGTTTCCACCTTTTAGCTGTCAGCTAAATATTGGAATTTCACATAAATATTTTATTTAAAGCCAAATTTCCAGCCAAAGCACTTTGCTTAAATGCGTGCATAACTTCCCCACGAAAAGAACCTTCCACTTTCCTTCACTTTTCAACTATGATTTTTTTTTTTTTTGGGTTATATTGTCACTGCAATTTTTATTTGATACATCGCATTTTGATTGCATTTAAACTCATTAATCTTTGTTCATTGTAACAACTATTTCCTTAATTTTTTTTGTCGAATTTTCATCTTCAATAGTCCATTAATTAGTAAGCCTCGTACTTGATAATGACTTATTTCAAAATATTTTGTTTTCGTACATTGTAATGAAGGAAAAATATTTTTTTTCGCACTTTTTATTTATTTATTTTTTTAAAAAATGGTGGGAGAATAAGTTATTTTACGCTATTTTAACGAAGTTTTGAATATAAAACTGTTATCTAATACAAAATATGTTAACTAATAAAAAGTTTGAGAATAAGAATGACATAAAAAATTATTAAGAATATAAGTGCTATAATAAGTAAAGACTAAGAACTTTAAATGCAATTAAAATAGGAAATAAAAATTGTTGCGTACCCTTTTTCTTTTATTTTTTCATCAAATGTAAATAAACTCCAAAACACAACCAATTCACACCATTTCACCCCAAACATCCAAGAAAGTATGGCTATGAACAACAAGCCCAAGAAACCATTATTCAACCTTCAATCCAACCTTGCCATTACCCTCTTCTTCATTACTGTGTTCACAATTCCAGCTCTTCTTCTCCTTCATACCCCATCAACTTCGATTTGTACGTTTTCATCTAACAATAAGGCATGGTCGGGAGATCTTCGGAATGCAGAATTCGCGTGGAATCATCTAAAATTCTTAGATGAAGAGCACCCGTTAAGGAGCCTAAAAATTGCGGTCTTCTCTAGGAAATGGCCTACAAGCACCACCCCCGGTGGCATGGAACGCCACGCGCATACTCTACACACAGCTCTAGCACGAAGGGGACATCGAGTGCATGTCTTCACTTCACCCACTCTTGGTGATACTATCCCAACCAATTCCCAGGAGCAAATTCATTCTCAAACAAGTCATGGTTCATCATCACCTACAATACACTGTCATGAGGGCGAACCGGGCAAATGGAGATACAACAAGGCATGGGAACAATTTCAAGAAGAAAACCAACACGAACCTTTTGATGTAATTCATTCAGAAAGTGTTGCTCTCCCATTTTGGTTGGCTCGAAATCTACCTAATCTCGTGGTTTCATGGCACGGGATTGCGCTAGAGAGTGTGCAATCGAGTATCTACCAAGACTTGGCACGTCGGCCTAATGAACCCATGTCCCCTACCTTCAACAACAGCCTACAAGGAGTAATCCCAAAAGTCTTAAACGAAATTCGATTTTTCAGAAATTATGCGCACCATGTGGCTATAAGTGATAGTTGTGGAGAAATGTTAAGGGATGTTTACCAAATCCCCCCTAAACGTGTCCATGTGATCATCAATGGAGTCGATGGGGATGATTTTTGCCAAGATATAAGATTAGGCCAAGGATTCAGATCCAAAATTGGTATCCCACAAAATGCTAGTATAGTTCTAGGTGTGGCAGGAAGACTAGTGAAGGACAAAGGCCATTCCCTTTTACACGAGGCCTTTTCGAAGCTCAAGCAAAAATACCCCAATGTCTACTTAATCGTGGCAGGTTCTGGTCCATGGCAACAAAGATACAAAGATTTAGGGCCTCAAGCCATTGTTCTAGGATCCATGAATCCATCAGAATTACGTGCTTTTTACAATGCAATCGACATTTTTGTTAATCCAACGCTTAGGCCACAAGGGCTTGATCTGACACTAATGGAGGCTATGATGAGTGGAAAACCAGTTATGGCATCAAGATTTCCTAGTATTAAAGGGACAATTGTGGTTAAGGATGAATTTGGTATCATGTTTCCGCCTAATGTCGAATCATTGTCCGAGGCATTGGAATTGGTTGTATCTGAGGGATCAAACAGGCTATTGCAGAGAGGAAAAGCATGCAGGGAATATGCAGCTTCCATGTTTACTGCACGAAAAATGGCATTGGCATATGAAAGATTGTTCCTTTGCATAAAAAATGAAACTTTTTGTATGTACCCACAAGAAGATTGAGATTTTTTTTTCACTTTTCCCTATATATTTGTAATTTGTCGGAATATAATTCAATAAATTTACATCAATTAGATTACAAGAATGGTTTTCTTTTAGTTCGACCATATTATGTAACGCTACTTTAGACTCACATATCAATCGTAGTAGGATTGCTTTTGAACTTATGAGTACATTGAACACCTTCTCTTTATAAATTAATTTTTTTTAGATGAATTCTAGCTAAGTACTTGTAACAATTATATCGGCTAGTTTTGAACCCACTTCGCTCGGCCATAAGGCTTACATTTTTTTGGTCTTAAGAGCACATCTCTTCTTTACAAGTCCATGACGTTTTTGCCAGTACCGGAACAAAGAGCTATATGAGATGGTCCAACTTTCATCAGTGAGTTGTGCCAAATTTCGTGCTATGAGCATATGAGGACATATTTCACGTGCCTCGTGCATAGGCCATGGCTTAATAAACCAGCCAACTACACCTGCGAATTCAAGTTTGATTCTCCATCTTTCTATCAATTCAAGCAATCACATTTTACAATTTATATATATTTAATTCCCATTGGAGTTTTTAAAATTTAATTAAAAGTTTTCATTTGTATGACCCTAATGGGAATGCACATTTTCGTTCATTAAAAGAAATTAATTATCCCTATAAGATTAGAAACAAACTTCCATCGAAAAAAATAAAATAGAAACAAATTCATGTACCCAAAACGAAAGAAAAGATATATAAAGTGTGTTGACGTGGAATTATGTTGTCTCCTATAAGCATAATGTGAATAAATACTAGATATTTGTCGAACAAGACTAGTTAGTGAGCTCGACCACAAGAAGCAAGAGTGGTGGTACTTACTCCACTCCAAGACGGAGAAAGTTGTGGATTAGATTAAAAGTAGTAATACGACTAAGTGCAATATTTATGTATTAGTGATTTCAACAAAAAGTTGTTTGGATTCTCTATTTTATCTAACAAAAAGATAAATGTCTACCGCCAAAAAAAAAAAAACCTAGTAAATGCTCTCATCTTTACAATTTCATTCGGGAAGAATTTCAATCATTTTGTCATCACATTGTATGTCTGTATCATTACAATGGTGTTGATCTTCTGTTTTGTTCAAACTGATCATAAGCAGGCCTGGTTCTTAAGAATAGCAGCAAACTTGAGGCTAATCCCAGGATAGAAATACATCCCCACAACACAAAGGTCAAGCCATAGCATTTTCTTCATGCACACCACTAAATCAGCCATTAGGCCTAAACCAAACATCGCGTTGGAATCGTAAACAACAGCAGAGAGAACACCATAGGCAAGTAATCCAATAGGTATATTTGTGATGAGAATATTGTGGTTTACACCCACACTATTGGGACCAAAAAGCTCAGATGTTACTGAAACTGCAGCAGCAAATATGAATCCCGAGGTTAGTCCTATCAATGCTGTGCCTGCCTGGACCGCTGCCTCGCTACTATTGGCAGCAAGCAAGAAATAGGCCATTGGCATTGGCATTGGCAGAAGAGCTATGGCTAGCCACCCCGTCTGCGCAAAGTATAGCTTCCTGCACATGTAGACAAAGTATACCCGCGTTATATATTATGGGTTAAGCCTTAATTCTTACTTCTAAAAGAATTCTGTTTTCTGGTTCCAAATTTGCCTTAATGTTGTCAATACAAAGCATAATTTTAGTCTATTCACCTACGTTCGAACGAAGTCCGGTGCAGCTGAAAGCAAGCGGCCAAAGAAGGAGAACGACGAATATGTTGTAATGAGCCATAAAGTCATTGAATAATATCCAAGTGATTGCGCTATCTGCCTCCACATAGATAAGCAATATAGTATAGCCAAAAATCCAACCCGCAGAGGAGCATTCGTGCCTTGTGCTCTTCCCCGAGCACCATGAGACAATCCTTCTTCAGTGCAGTCTCACACGAGCACCCTTCACTACTTCCCGTGTTTTGTCTAGATATTACTCGAACTGGACTAACGTCTGCATTATTCTCTTGACTAAGGAGCTCTTTATGTAATTCAAGATCATTAGCATCAACAAGAATAAAACCTGAGCCTCGAAATTGGAAGCGCGAGTGAATCTTGTGATGGAACCAATCTCTAGCATAGATAACACCGGGGATACCAAAAGGGAGGACAAGTAGAAACATGGCACCAGCAAAGAGAAAACAAGCTGTTGATGCGTTTAATGAACTGAGGAGGAGAAGGTAGAATCCTGTCACAACGGCACACAAATATAACACGATGAATATAAATTGATCGTGTTGAACAGCATCAGATGAAAGAACATCCACTGGGGGTTGGAAAAGGATCGGGAACAGGGCTGCGACAGATGTCAAGAGCGGAATTAAAGCGTTGAGAAGAAGATACAATGTGGTTGATGAAGGTTTAACTGATTTTGCAGTAAGGTTGTAAAATGCTGCACTCAAGCCATTGAAACTGACTGTGAGAGAGAGCAAGGGGTTGATTACTAGGGAAATTCTTTATGCACAGAATACAACACAGTATTGAACCAGCAAATGCTGCATCCAGCCAACAAACAAAGTAGAAGTACCTGCAATATGACATCTCAAACATAAGTACCAGATCCAAAATTGGTCCCCACGAATTGCAACAAGTTTATATGGAACAATATTACATGATATATCGAAGAAATTTATCAAAAGGAAATAAAAAGAGGGCCTGATCGGCCTGAGTGCCCTGGTCGACTCGCACTGCCAGCGACAGTATGTTAGACTAGATAAGATGAAAAAAAGAGAAGAAGAAGAAAAAAACTAAAAAATGTCTGTTTCGATACAAAATTCAATTCAATGCTGTATGCTTGTCATTGATTAACAATATAAATTATTCATACTTGTCTTCATTAGATTATGTGACGATCGATCCAATCCAAAATACCTGTAACACCAACATTGTATCTAAAAATGAAGCCTTACTACCCGGACAAGATACACAATGAATGGCAAATTTCATGATACAGCATTGAGAAAATAATCCTAAAATCAAGAGTGATAGTGCTATGAAATAAAGTTTGGAAATAGTGAGGTTCCAGAGGAAATTAGCTAGAAACCCTTTAAAATAAAATAAAAAATCTTTAATACTTGAATAAAAAATTAACTTATTTATTGACATATTTAGTAGTTAGTAAAAGTAATTTTGTACCGATGAACTCCTTTATATAACTTTTAGTACTTCAATATCTTGATTTATTACTATAAGGATTACAATTTGTCGCTGCAACTTGAGCATCGGTGCATTTATAGATTAAACAAATCAAAAAGTAAATTCCTTCCATTTATGTTCTTTTTTCAAGGTTGATACCATCAATTAACAATATCAATATTAGCACGAACCTCATTCCATAAAACTCTTTTTTTATTATTTAGTATTTTTTTTTCATTTTTAATAAAATAACTTTTCACGCAAATTCAAACATTTTCCTATTTTTTAGCCACAAATTCTCAAATTTTTATTTTTTTTATTCTAGAAAAATGGGTTCAAAATAGAAAAGGAAGAAGGATGAAAATTATGTAAACCTAATTTTGCTGACCTCATTTTGTTAAATGTTGAAAATTGGACTTCCAAAACTTTTCCCCAAAAAAGATAAAAATAAAATTAAAAGAGAAAAAAAAAATCTACCTTTGACTTTTAAAGTTGTCATAAGCGTAACTAGAGTTGTACAATTTGAACTAAAGGTTATAAATTGACCACGGAATAATCAAAACTTCCAATTAAGTGGTAGTAGATAATTTTTTAAGTTGAACTTAAACTTCAAAAATATGTAGATATTCATATTAGGTGCTCATTATAAAAGAATAATATTTGGAGACTCTAATTCATTTCTTTTTGGCTAATTGCAGATAACAATTATTTTCAATTTGTATTTCTAAAATTAGGACGACCAGATCAATACTATGGTTTACGGTATCAACGCCATGTTAATAATGTATAAAAGCACAAGTTAAAAAGAAAGGAATTGCAGAAGATGGTCCAAGAAAATGAAATAAAAGGGACCAATGAAACAAAAAAAGAACTAGTGCGCCCACTAATTCATTATATTCCAGTGTTAAGAGGGAAAAAATAATAATAAAGAAAAGAAATATCCCCCAAAGAATGAGACTTGAATTAATGGTTAAGAAAAACCTTAGCCCCTCTTTTATAAAGATTAAAAATTGATAAAATGTGTTGTTGAAAAGTTATGAATCCATGAAATGTATCCATCCAACAAGACTTTAATCCCCATTCCCATTGCATATGACCTTCATCCACGCCCACCATTCTTTTTTGGTCATCTCACACGTGTTCCAAATTATACATGGACTGACACCTAGTACTCAATTATTTTTTGTAGATAAGATTTTAATTTTAATTACATATTTCATGAGACCATAACTTTTCAACTAGTCATTTCATCAACTTTTTATAAAATCTATTAAAAATCTGATTTTAATTCTTACCAAACGTCTTTTAAACATAGCCATTCGACCGTGTTCTTAGTCACAAAGAAAAGAGAAGGCCTATTTTCAAGTAGAACCTCCTTAGATCAGAATTACAAAATAATAGTTATACTTATATGATACATAATATAATCAATTTATGTGACAATTGGAAATTATTGAAATATGAATTTAGATTCCCGAGGGTTGGGAGCAAGGATGTGGGGTTTGGTTCTTGGCATCACTTAGTGGGGGCTGAAAGTGACTCTTTTGGCTCTTGGAGCCGCGATTAAATGAATTCAAATTGACACTTTCTAAAACGCAATGACTATCTAGTGGGGCTAAATTTAGTGTGTCGAGATGAGTTGAGCTCCTCATATGATTAAAAAATCTATATATACAATCAATTTATGTGGCAGTTAGAAATAATTGAAATATGAATTTAGATTCCCGGGGGTTGGGAGCAAGAATGTGGGGTTTGGTTCTTGACATCACTTAATGGGGGCTGAAACTTACTCATATAGCTCTTGGAGTCGCGATTAAATGAATTCATGTTGACACTTTCTAAAATGCAATGACTATCTAGTGAGGCTAAATTTAGTGGTGTCAAGATGAGTAGAGCGCCTCATATGATTAAAATCTCTCTCTCTCTCTCTCTCTCTCTCTCTCAATTTATGTGGCAATTGGAAATTATTGAAATATGAATTTAGATTCCCGGGGGTAGGGAGCAAGAATGTGGGGTTTGGTTCTTGGCATCAAAAAAAATAATAATAAAGAAAAGAAATATCCCCCAAAGAATGAGACTTGAATTAATGGTTAAGAAAAACCTTAGCCCCTCTTTTATAAAGATTAAAAATTGATAAAATGTGTTGTTGAAAAGTTATGAATCCATGAAATGTATCCATCCAACAAGACTTTAATCCCCATTCCCATTGCATATGACCTTCATCCACGCCCACCATTCTTTTTTGGTCATCTCACACGTGTTCCAAATTATACATGGACTGACACCTAGTACTCAATTATTTTTTGTAGATAAGATTTTAATTTTAATTACATATTTCATGAGACCATAACTTTTCAACTAGTCATTTCATCAACTTTTTATAAAATCTATTAAAAATCTGATTTTAATTCTTACCAAACGTCTTTTAAACATAGCCATTCGACCGTGTTCTTAGTCACAAAGAAAAGAGAAGGCCTATTTTCAAGTAGAACCTCCTTAGATCAGAATTACAAAATAATAGTTATACTTATATGATACATAATATAATCAATTTATGTGACAATTGGAAATTATTGAAATATGAATTTAGATTCCCGAGGGTTGGGAGCAAGGATGTGGGGTTTGGTTCTTGGCATCACTTAGTGGGGGCTAAAAGTGTCTCTTTTGGCTCTTGGAGCCGCGATTAAATTAATTCACATTGGCACTTTCTAAAATGCAATGACTATCTAGTGGGGCTAAATTTAGTAATGTCAAGATGAGTTGAGCGCCTCATATGATTAAAAAAATCTCACATCTCTCATACTCTCTTCCAAGTTGTGAAATTGTGATATCGACTTTTCAATTTTAAGAAGCATATCTCACCACTAGTAAACATATAAATTGTTTTACACTCCTACAAATTATTTTACAATATAGGTTTCACTAGAGTATCATTTTTGTAATTATGTCTTAGTTTTAAATTATATTAACTTCATAAAATGATGGATTGAATCATCCAAAATTGGATTATTGACTTCTACATTGTTTTTCATCTTTATTGTTTTCCTTTCAGTCTAAGTTATCGTTTCATTAGACGAGAGTCAAATAAAATGGCTCGCACATTTATGCATTGAAATATGGCTCTGAGATTTCCCTCACGTTATTGTGGATGTTGCTTTTAATGATACTGCTAATGAATAAAATGATGGACACTACTCCTCCTCCTCCTTCTTTTCAAAAAAAAAAAAGGGAGGTTTGATCCACTGCTTCAAAGATGTGAACTTTCAGAATTACCATAATATTAATCAAAAACCTAAAAAATATTGTTGTGTTACTATTTTCTTCTTCATTAAAGCTTTTTCATAAAAAGTAACATATTGTGTTATTTTAATTAACAATCATAATTTCTGATTTTATTAAAGATCAACATTTTACACCGACTACATATTGTGTTACCTTATTTTTTCACGGGTTACAAATTATATTATGTTACCTTGTTTTCTTTCATAGGTTGATTGTTATACTACTTTATTTTACACAGTTACAAGTTATATGGCAGTGGTGGTGGTAAGATGGGATTTGATTGGCTGTAGTAGAGGTATACGTGGTGTATTGGTGGAGGTGATTGCTAGTGAACAACAATGATGGATGTAGAAGATGATGGTAGTTGTGGTGGTGGTAGTGGAGGTGGAATAACTCAATATATTACACGTGCGACTATGTGTTTAAAAATGTATAACATGTAAGTTAACGTGTTCAAAAAAGTGTCACATGATATGTTACGTGTAACATAATATCTACCATCTCTTAAAAGATAGGCTTTGAGGATTATTATTCATTTGTGATTTTACATCACATATCACTGTTCCACATGTGGACCAAAAAAAATATATATATATATGTGTGTGTGTGTGTGTGTGTGTGTGTGTGTGCTGCTGTATTTATTGACTTCAATTTTGCTGTTGACGTGATAACATACAAGTTGCTGTGAACATTTTGATATTCACAACCTCTGAAGTAACCATAATTTTTTTGACTAAAACTAATGTAACTTTAAACTATATATAAATGCAGTGTGTTTTCTTATTTTCACAACAAGAACAAAGAAGACGTATTTCATATCTTTAATATATTGATATTGAATTCTTTATTTGACGGAGTTAACTTCGTGAAAGAAGTAAGATTTATTTAACGCGGCCGGTGTTCCGTTCAAAAGTAAGGAGGGAAAAATCATTCAAACTAAAGTGGTACTGAAATTAGAGATAAAAAATACAGTTTTCTATTAAAATCTAATACAATCCAAGTAAACGAGTCTAGTTCGTATTGAATTATAAGAAAGTAATGTCGAAAGATGAACAAATTTACGAATTAATGAAATTCAATATAATTTAAAATCATAGTGTGTTCAAAACCAAACATCTTATGCATTTAAAATTATAAAAGTACATGAATTGTAGGAGTTAAGACATGCATATGTGCATTCAGAATAGTTGTTATCAACGAGTTTCTTGCATGGGCGTGTCTCTGTGTCTGAACGAGTTTTTTGCACGGATAGAGAGTAATATATGCATATTTTTTTAAAATACATGGTGTAGAGGATTATCTTGCACATTCTTTAATCTTTATATATATATAGGTTTTATCAAGCCCTTTTCAACCTCAATTTTGTTTTTAATAAAAAATATTGAATAAAGAACATGTCAACAATGTCTTTATAAAAAAAAAAAAATTCTCTTGGTTAATTTAATTTTTAGTTTGCTCGATTAGTCCAATCTTATACTTGATCGAAACGTAATTGGCACAAGTCTTGTGTACGTATTACTTTTATTTCTTTTGTTATCCTCTTGTACATGTTATTCAAGCAAGTTCATAGTGTATCATACGATTCTCAATAGAATATGGTCTGTGAAAAATTTCATTCCTCTTCTTCTGTTTATGCTCTAGTGTTGCAACTAAAAATTACTTCAATTGTCACAAAGTAGGACAGACTACTAAAACATCATGATAACATATTATGCCTCTTTGATAAAAATTAAAAATTCAAATTTTAATTTTAATTAAAGTCAACAATTAATTTTAACTACATATTTTATAAAATTCATAACTGTTCAATCACATATTTCATTAATTTTTATCAAAATTTACTAAAAATCATGTTTTAATCCCCACCAAACAGGACTATATTACTAGATTAAAATAGTTTTGAGCTATAAAAGATTAATTAATAAAATAACAATTTGAAAATTTGAAAAGATTATATATAGTGAATGTAGCATGTCATCTTGAACTCAGCTGCATGAATGACACGAAGCCGCACACGTGGCAAGTTCTTAGCAATTGAACCGCCCAAGTATTGCATTAGTTTACATATCTCAATCTTACAAATAATGTCAACTTATGAAACGGTGTAAAGAAACTGAGCCAGAACAATGCACTCTGTAAAAGAAAAGGTAAGCAACGCTGCCGCCTCCGGCAAGGAGCATATCGATATCATGAAAGCCGAAGCTCAAGAGAAGGTACATCTCCTTCCTCATATATGTATCTTTTTGACCAGTAAATACTAATACATGTCGAGTAATACTATTAAAATTTGGAGTTTCATGTTAAAAGAGGGACATATTTTTTTGAATTAGAAAGCTTGTTCGAGCTTGACTATAATATCATAGTTCTATCTATAGAAAGTATTTCAAATTTTTATACATTTTTTCGTTATCCCATGAGGGATTTTACATTGTTATACGATTTTATGGATTATGAACCTTAGGTGGAGAAAGCTACAGCGAGGACTAAGGAAGAGAAGACAATAGCTCATGAGAGGAGGAAAGCCAAAGAAGCTGAAGCTAAGATGAAGCTACATGAAGCCAAGGCAGAGCACGCGGATGAGAAATTGCACGGACATCATCTCCGCCACCACCACGAGCCGGTGATCGGAACCCATGGGCATCATCATCATCAACAGGTGGGAACGGCGGTTCCGACAACAGGTGTACCAGCTCCTAACTATCCCCTAGGTGGTCAGTTTCCTTCCGGACCGACTCATAATAAACATGTTTAAGGTTCCTAAACGCCAACAAATATATCTTAGGGTTTCTAATTAAGTGAAGTTTGGATGTCTGTATTGTTGTTTGTGTGTGTGTTTTTTCCATGACTCGAGGAAATTGAGTTCTATGGGAAAGAAAGAGAGATTGCTTTCAGACTGTTTATTTTACAGAAAATAGAGATGATATCATATGATCTATAATGAAATTCTATTCTAATTTGTGAATTTAATACGAATATTTAATGGACTATTTGCTCAAATATTTATAAGTTTAGCTGTTAAAATTAGTAATGATTAATTTAGCTGTTGAAGTGTAGAGGTAAGTTCAGATTTAGAGCCTGGTTGAGCCCCATTATTATTGAAAAATGCATGTTGGAATAGTAGATAGGTGGAAAAAGTATGGTTAACAAATAAGTAAAAATTTTGAGTTTACATGTAATATTATTTTATTGAAAAATGTGGTTATAAAAAGAGAAAAAAATGTATTTTGAAAATAATGGGATCAAACTAGGACTAAATATCTAAGTGAATCTAGTTCACTCATCAGTTTGTAACCCTAAACTACAGGTGAAGCCCCCAGACATACATGTACCATGTCAAGGCAAACTTTTAGCACAATTTTCAGCAGATGGAAATGAATTTTGAGATTGTTTACCATGCTCACAAGCTTGGAATAAATTACCATTTTTATTTATAGAATGCAGAATGATCTACAATACACTAGTCTCTGATATCACAGGTGGCATCAACGTTATTCAAATACGCGCACACGAAAGCAGAAACAGCATTCAAAGAATTTGCGACTTAGTAGAATTTGAAGTCGGAGTATACTTTGAATTGGACACATCTAGTTGATAGAATTCATGTTTAAGCTTGCCTCGCAACAGAAGTAGCTTTGAGAATTTGTCGAACGCAAGAATTACCAAAATCTTCAGCGATGAGGTTGTTATCTATGAGAAATATGGACGAACTAAGCTAAGTAGATACTTTATAGTGGAGGGTACATGTAATATACTTTTAGGAAGAGAGTTCAAATTTGAAGGTATATCAAAAAAAATCTGCATGGGCTATAGAGATCGTATTACCATCACCAACAATGAGTTAACACTTTCGTTTATTTATTGCTTAATTTTTTTTCCGAACATGACTCGCATAGGTACTGCAACTAACAAGAAACCAACTCATAATGAGTTTATCTCTCTTCAGCCGCAAAAGAAAATTAGGATTTCACTCGAGGACATATCTGACTTCCGGTCATATATAAAACCTTCAAGATCATAGGTTGAAGTGTTGGTTAACACATGCAGACCCCCGAAGTTGTAGAATGTATTTCTCGCTTATTTCAGAGCCACAGGTAGGAAGAGGGGTGTATGGATGGCTACCACCATCAGCTCTAGTAGGAATTGAAAACACATTTATTACCAGATCTCATGGTGGTCAGGCTTCGGCTAGAGCTCTGATATCAAATTAAAGTTGAAGAGAGAAGACGAGAGAAATAGATTTCGGGTTTGTAGAGACAGAGAATGATAGAAACTTGCACCTCTCTTATCTAGTTTGGCTAATGTGTATGATGCATCATATTTCACTTTTTTGAGTCGGATTCCCCTATGACTACTCTGGAAAAAGAAGTTACAATAAGATGATTTAGGTCGTTGGGTTGTCTCTTGTCTGTCCGTAGATTCTATAGCAGTTCAAAAGAAGCTATTCAGTAACAAATTGACCTGTTCTTATTTCAGTTTTCCACGAGTGGAGTCCACATGAGTGGAAGTAGAGCACAGACAACGAATCATTTATGAGAATTTCGATCTAAATCCTTCTTGCCTTATGAGAGGCTATAGCCTAGATGAATGCGACGTCAAACCTGTTATAAATATTGGCAAAGAACCACAGCAGGGCGATACTGCGAATCCTAATGGAGCCAAGGAGAAACCAGTTGAGATATATTGATAATCATACCTTACAAATGGTTCAAATAAAAGGTGCTATTCTCCAGCGAAGGCGCCCGGTATTTATTCTATTAATTTCAGGAGTTGAATTAATTTCATGAATAATCAGGATATTGAGGAATGCCTGATACTTAGGATAGGATATTACTATAAAAATCATAATCTGTAAATCTTGTTGGGAAAAATTGGTTTTATTAATTGGTTTGACCAACTTTTATCCGATTATTTTAGTGGGTCCCATTAGTTGGATAAAAAATCTTTTTGATTAATGTGTTCCACTCCATGAGTAGATTAATGTAATGTATTTTTTTCCTCAAAATCAATTTAGGATGAATGAGAAATTAAGATCAAAAAATAACTACTTGAAGTTGAAATAAATTGAAATAAAAATTTGTGAGAAATTGGGAAAATGACAATCCCACATAAGAAATCTAGAAGAGTATTAACCACTTTATATTGCTCAAATAAATCATTTATCTTTAATCTACTCAAATAAATCATTTATCTTCACACTGTTCAAATAAATCATTTATCTTTAATCAATAAAAAATATTTGTTATATAATAAACTAATTTGATTATAAATGAACTTTAAACTTAGTTATATATGTGTGTAAAATAAAATATATAATTTGGTAACGAGTTATTTGTATATCATGAATATGAATAAAATAAATATGTAATTGTTGTAGAGTCTTAAACTAAATATGAAAAATTAAACATTAGGTTTGAGTTAGAAATGAAGTTAGTTGGGCTAAAATTAATTTTTGGATTGGACTAAATTTTTATTCCTTTTCATTTTCACCATGAATTTGGGCTAAGTTTTCCATTTTTATAGAATTTGGGGCCGGGACAGGGCTGAGCTATAGCCCATCCCAGCCCCCCTCTCCATCTGCCTTTCATTACAATGGTGTTGATGTTCTGTTTTGTTCAAACTGATCATAAGCAGGCCTGGTTCTTAAGAATAGCAGCAAACTTGAGGCTAATCCCAGGATAGAAATACATCCCAACAACACAAAGGTCAAGCCATAGCATTTTCTTCCCATGCACACCGCTGAATCAGCCATTAGGCCTAAACCATACTTCGCGTTGGAGTCGTAAACAACAGCAGAGAGAACACCATAGGCAAGTGATCCAATAGGGATATTTGAAATGAGAATATTGTGGTTTACACCCACACTATTGGGACCAAAAAGCTCAGATGTTACTGAAACTGCAGCAGCAAATATGAATCCCGAGGTTAGTCCTATCAATGCTGTGCCTGCCTGGACCGCTGCCTCGCTACTATTGGCAGCAAGCAAGAAATAGGCCACTGGCATTGGCAGAAGAGCTATGGCTAGCCACCCCGTCCGCGCGAAGTATAGCTTCCTGCACATGTAGACAAAGTATACCCGCGTTATATATTATGGGTTAAGCCTTAATCCTTACTTCTGAGAGCAATAATAAACAAAGAATTAACCAAAACGACGTCCATTTTATCTATTTTCAGTAGAAATGAAATTAAGGACTTATAAAGTAGAAGAATTCTGTTTTCTGGTTCCAAATTTGCCTTAATGTTGTCAATACAGAGCATAATTTTAATCTATTCACTTACATTCGAATGAAGTCCGGTGCAGCTGAAAGCAAGCGGCCAAAGAAGGAGAACGACGAATATATTGTAATGAGCCTTGAAATAATTGAATAATATCCAAGTGACTGCGCTATCTGCCCGAGATTATTACTGTGCACAAGCCCAATTGTGCCTCCACATAGATAAGCAATATAGTATAGCCAAAAATCCAACCTGCAGAGGAGCATTCGTGCATTGTGCTCTTCACCGAGCACCATGAGACAATCCTTCTTCAGTGCAGTCTCACACGAACACCCTTCACTACTTCCCGTGTTTTGTCTAGATATTACTCGAACTGGACTAACGTCTGCATTATTCTCTTGACTAAGGAGCTCTTTATGTAATTCAAGATCATTAGCATCAACAAGAATAAAACCTGAGCCTTGAAATTGGAAGCGCGAGTAAATCCTGTGACGGAACCAATCTCTAGCATAGATAACACCGGGGATGCCAAAAGGGAGGACAAGTAGAAACATGGCACCAGCAAAGAGAAAACGATCTGTTGATGCGTTTGACGAATGGAGGAAGAGAAGGTAGAATCCTGTCACAACGGCCCAGAAATTTAACACGATGAATATAAGTTGATCGCGTTGAACAGCATCAGATGAAAGAACATCCACTGGGGGTTGTAAAAGGATTGGGAACAGGGCTGCGACAGATGTAAAGAGCGGAATTAAAGCGTTGAGAAGAAGATACAATGTGGCTGATGAATGTTTAACTGATTTTGCAGTAAGGTTGTAAAATGCTGCACTCAAGCCATTGAAACTGACTGTGAGGGAAAGAGCAAGGGGTTGATTACTAGGGAAATTCTTTATGCACAGAATATAACACACAGTATTGAACCAGCAGATGCTGCATCCAGCCAACAAACAAAGTAAAAATACCTGCAATATGACATCTCAAACATAAGTACCAGATCCAAAATTGGTCCTCACGAATTGCAACAAGTTTATATAGAACAATATTACATGATATATCGAAGAAATTTATCAAAAAGAAATAGAAAGAGGGCCTGATAGCGCCCTGGTCGACTTTCGACAAAAAGAAATTAAAATTTATCAAAAAGAAATAGAAACTTGGACTTTCGACAATTTTCCCAAAAAAATTAAAATAAAATTAAAAGAGAAAATAAAAATCTACCTTTAACTTTTAAAGTTGTCATAAGCGTCACTAGAGTTGTACATTTTGAACTAAGAGTTATGCTACTTGTCCTGGGATTTAATCCCGGGACAACCAGCAATTTTTGTTGAACTAAAGGTTATAAATTGACCACGGAATAATCTAAACTTCCAATTAAGTGGTAGTAGATAATGTTTTGAATTGAACTTAAACTTCAAAAATATGTAGATATAAATATTATGTGCTCATTATAAAAGAATAATATTTGGAGACTCTAATTCATTTCTTTTTGGCTAATTGCAGATAACAGTTATTTTTAATTTACAATTGTATTTCTAAAATTAGGACGACCAGATCAATACTATGGTTTACGGTATCAACGCCATGTTAATAATGTATGAAAGCACAAGTTAAAAAGATAGAAATTGCAGAAGATGGTCCAAGAAAATGAAATAAAAGGGACCATTGAAACAAAAAAAAGAACTAGTGCGCCCACTAATTCATTATATTCCAGTGTTAGAGGGAAAAAAATAATAATAAAGAAAAGAAATATCCCCCAAAGAATGAGACGGTCAGATTTGAATTAATGGTTAAGAAAAACCTTAGCCCCTCTTTTATAAAGATTAAAAATTGATAAAATGTGTTGTTGAAAAGTTGTGAATCCATGAAATGTAATCGTCAAATAAAACTTTAATCCCCATTCCCACTGCATAGGACCTTCAGCCACACCCACCATTCTTTTTTAGTCATCTCACGCATGTTCCATATTATACATGGACCGACACCTAGTACTCAATTATTATTTGTAGATATTAATTTTAATTATATATTTCATGATACTCGCAACTTTTCACATAGTCATTTCATTAACTTTTATCACTACCTACTAAAAATCTGATTTTAGTTCTCACCAAACGTCTTTTAAACATAGCCATTCGATCGTGTTCCTAGTCACAAAGAAAAGAGAATGCCTATTTTCTGGTAGAACCTCCTTTAATCAGAGTTACAAAATAATAGAAGGCATAAACACCCCATAGAAGGCATAATTATGAATGACTGACCACGAAATATGGCAAGACAATGATATTCTGGATAACAAGCCATTGTACGCCATAGCCAATGAATCCCATGAGCGCCGCCATGAACATCACTGCCCATAGGGGCAGGTATATCAATGCCAGCCCCGATGACCACCCCAACACCTTCCCGAGGTCGGAGGCGGTGGCTAAATAGTTCAGCTGTACCTGTGACACCCCCAGCACCGCCTTCAGCTCCGACGAGTAGGCTGGAAAATCGAAATTTGTTCCTGTAAAAGCCTGAATCCATATGGTGGCCACTAGGATCATCCACTTTCTCGATTGACCTGCCATTAAAGGATTCTCGCTGGAAAACGCCTCCGGCGGTTGAAGTTGTAGTCTTGTAGGCTATAGTATATGGTGGTAGATATGAGTTCGGCTTCTGTGAATATATCTGAAACTATGTTTTTACGTCAATAAAACATACTTGAAGACTATATATATATAGAAGAGCAATAATCAATAATTTTGTGGTCATATTTTCCGGGGAAATTATCCCCCCATGTTAGGGTGCATTTAATTGCCATTTTTTTGGTGGAAAAAAACACGTGGCCATTTTTCCCGAAAATAAGAAAAATAATTTATTTAAAATATGAACAAGTATAATATTTTCTAAGTTAAAAACTAAATAAATCAAACACATTTAATTAATAATTTTCATGAATTGCCTAGAACATATTTTCCTTCTATCCAAATTCCATGCTTACAATCAAATACACCCTTATTTCTCATTCTACCCTTTTTGTTTTTTTCAAATTTATTATTCTTAAATAAGATGGACTGTTGGATCAAGAATGAGATCAATGGCTTGCAATAAGGGTATAAATAGAACTCTTAATTGCCCCCTTTAAGTCATAGTCCGATTTTATTCGTTTCTTGCTTTGTGCTCCCAAAATTTCTATCATATCTATGTCGTTCATCTTCTTCCAAATCTCTGGTTGAAAGTTGTTCTTTCTGGTTTTCTCTCTGTGAGATTATATATTGAGTGTTAAGTGTTAAAGAGAGATAATGATCGATTCTCAGTTGCATTTTTGAACTTGATATTTTGTTCGAAATCGTTTTCTAATACTCACCTCTCAAACCATCTCTTTTCTGAAANGTTTTCTCTCTGTGAGATTATATATCGAGTGTTAAGTGTTAAAGAGAGATAATGATCGATTCTCAATTGCATTTTTGAACTTGATATTTTGTTCGAAATCGTTTTCTAATACTCACCTCTCAAACCATCTCTTTTCTGAAAAAAAAAAAAAAAACATAGAAAGTTCTACCATTATATTTATATAAATCAATATACTCAACCCATTTTATCCTAAGAGCACGTTGAAGAAAAAGGGGATACATCGTATTAAAATTTAGAGAAATTATATATGTTCATATACATCCAGGGGCGGAGCACGAGGGTAGCTTCTCCATGCCCCAGTCCACTATTAATTGTGGCTTCTTCTTCTGGCAGTGAGCGGTGCTCAGTGGCTCACTTCGGTATCTATGGCGATCCACAGGCAACGAAAATCTGGGTTCTGTGGCTTCTGTTAGAGATTTAATCTAGTTGCAATACAGTAAAGTGCAGAAATAAAACTTATCGACAGATCGAGTCTCGTGACAGCACGATGTCCTAAAGCGAAATTGCCCGTCGATAACTGCTGCGACCTCTATGGACAATCACTTCCAGGATACAACGATCAAATGAACCAATTGTGCAGCAATCACAAATGGTTTTCAGAA
>CAIGRP010017335.1:0-36912 GCA_903798385.1 Fraxinus cuspidata
AAGTGAATAAAAGTTGTGGGTCCTACTGAATGTGTAGCTAAAAATATTATTTGACTAACATATAAATTATAAGCTATAAAAGCACTCCCAAACATGTTCTTAGTGTGGCTTGGTAGTTTAAATCTACGAGGCCTCGAGGCTTGGTTCGATCGATCTCCTAGATTGATTCTCATCTCAATGAGATTCTTTAGATCGGGTCTTCCATTCGTACGCCTCCCTTCAGTGGCCTCCATGTGGTATTGATAAGGACTCAAGGTGAAGTGAACGTGTGACATACATTTCACCAAAAAGAAAAACACAGTTCAAAAAAAAATGGCGTTATTTTTAAAAAAATGTTGCACATAATAACTATAAAAACGTTAAATGAATATGCGAAGTAGCCTAGTCTAGAAAGAAATATTTGCTGCCATATTCATACCATCTCATGCTTTCATGGCTTTGCGTTTCATGTGAATATTATTTGCATTTATAGAATCCAAAATAAGGATGCGCGACAATGTTCACCTAATAAAATTAAACAAAACATTCGAGGGCTAGGCACCATAATTTATGGATTGTCTATGAACAACTGACAAACTTGGCAAACTTTAATTTACTCTCACGATAATGGAATTAATTGGTTAAATATGATAGTATTCTCCTCAATCGAAAATAGTTTACTCGTTTGACCTTTTATGCCTATAACAGTTACACAAACGTGTTTTTGAAAACAAACAAATATTTTAAGAGCCAAACTTTTGAGGTCATTGCTGTTAAATCAATGAACAAAACATAGAAAAAACAAGGAAAAAGAAAAGCGACTAGAATTTCATGAGTAATCGCTTAACGAAAATACAAGAAAAATAAGTTTTAAATAGTCTTGCTAGCACATAAGTAAAAAGATTAATCTGCCTCTAATATAAACAATAATATATTTAACATCACCCTCAAACTATTGCTAATGTTGCAAGAAGCATTAAAAGTTTGCCAAAAAAAAAAAAAAAAGGCGAAGTGATTAGTGACTTTATAAACAAGTTAGCAATTCACATGGAGGAATAAACAAAAAAGGTAACATGATAGTTCTAAGTTGATGATGAAGTCGAGTAACATGACAATCAATCTCAATATGTTTGGTCCTCTCATGAAATATCGAATTGCGCATAATCAAGAACTTTTCTATTGCAATACAATGAAGTTGGACGATATAAAAATATATCCAAATTTGCAAGCGCAACCAACGCAATCAAACTATCTCACAAGTCATAAGTAGTAATAGTTATGACATGATACTCTGCTCCTGTAGAAGATCTAGAAACAATATCTTACTTTTTGTTGTTCCAAGAAATAAGGAAATCGCCAATGAAGATACAGAAACCAGTGATAGACCGACGATCTGTAGGATCATTAGTCCAATCAGCATCAAATTATTCTTGCAACTTTAAGAATGAAGTAGAGGAAAGTAAAAGACTTTAAAACTAAGTACCCACAAAATGCCTCAAAATGCGAATAACAACCACCTAATTAATTGTAGTAGACGAGGTAACAAGCTAACTAACTGTATGAACAATATGCACAATAGTTAGGGAGAGTAATGAGGAGATAAACCAAGCCACCAACAATAGTATGATATAAATTAGGATTTGGCAATGGAGAACCATCGGAAGTAGAATATCAAGCATTAAGCTCAAGATGTGTATCTACAATTTTATTATCAGCAAGACGAGCACGCTCAAATATATAAGTTATGTAGTTAGACTGAGAAAGATGATAACCTTTCGAAGAGGATGCGAGTTCAATACCTAGAAAGTAGCGGAGTGAACCTAAATCTTTCATCGCAAAACGAGTTAACTTTGACTTTAGCGCTACAATCCCATCAATGTCATCGGTAAATCATGTCATTAATATATAAAGCGAGCAAAACACAATTGGTTGATGTGCATATGTGAAATGATCAATAGGACAAAAACCAAGTGAATTAATCATGATGGAAAACTTCTCAAACCAAGTTCGAAGTGACTATTAGAGACCTTAGAGGGTGTTTTAGAGTTTAAGAATTATACGAGGTTGATGAGAAAAACCATGAGAGAGAATCTTGTAGACATCTTCCTGTAGACCTTTATTCAAGAAGGCTTTTTAATTCTCGTCTAGATATACTCCATCGATGAATAGAGGCAACTACAATTGAGGTGCAAGATGTAGTAATTTTTATAGCATGTGCAAAAGTCTTCTTATAATCCATTCATACTCATGAGAGTACCCTTTAACAACTAATCGAGCTTTGTATCTTGCGACATATCCTTCTGGCTTGGTTTTAATTTCATGACCCAACGAGAACAAATTGCTCATTTTTCGACAATAGATATAACAAGTCCCAAATGTGTGTATGATAAAGAGTAGTACGTTCCTCAGCCGTAGCTTTCTACCAAAGTGGGTAAAAATTTGTCTCGCTATAGAACAAAGGCTCAGAAAGACAATGAACAGAAGCTAAAAAAGAGAAAAAGGAGATAGAGTAACAAGAATAAGTAAAATCTAGTAATTTAGTGGACTTATAAGTATGCATAGGTAAAAAGGAGGAGTAGTAGTATTATGAGGTGATTGAGCAATCATAGGACGAGAGTAAACAACTAGTGTATTGAGAACCAAAATACCAATATCTGTAGAATCATCTGTACGAAACCTACAAGAATCATGATCTAAAGTAAAAGGTGACGAGTGTGGAACAATGGGAGGGATAATAACAGTATCGAGAGCAAATGGATCAATGTGAATAAGATTAGACTTAGTCATATTATGAGAACTAATAGTAATAGAAAAGAAAGATATATGTTTAAGAAACAAAACATGACGTTAGACATATAGTTTCTGACTTGTTGGATCAAAATAATGATATCCCTTTTACCCTGCACTACAATCTAGAAAGACACAATTACTAGATCTAGAGGATAATTTACTAAGCTTTATATGAGGTCGAAAGACAAAACATGTAGAACCAAAGACATGCAAGGAAAAATAATCAGGAGCATATCCATACAACTTCTACAAATGAGACAAACCTGAATTGTGTGGACAAGATCCTATTATTCAAATGAGCACCGGTGATAATTGCTTTTATCCAAAATTCACTAATGGATTAGTGAAACAAAGAATAAAAGAGAACGAGCAATCTTAAGATGTCTATGTTTTCTTTCGACAACACCATTATATTCGGGAGTATCTGTACAAGCAGTTTAATGAATGGTTCCATCAAAGCAAGCAAATTATAAAAAGCATTAGAGATATACTCTCCATCCAAATCACATCGAAAATATTTGATAATAACTGAATTTTGAATTTTCACAAGTACTCTAACCATACTAAAAATAGTAAAAAAGTTTGTGACATTTAAAAGAAAAACCAACATTAACGAGTGTAATAATAAATAAAAGAAATATAATATCGTGAACCACCTTTAATGGTAATGGAAGAGGGTCCCCATACACCAGAATAAACAAGATCAAATGGGACAACAAAAATTGAGATATTTATATTAAAAGGTAATGTAGAAAATTTTGCCAATTTACAACCACTACAACAAAAAACATCATGAGTTTTCAAATTTCATACCACTCCCTTAGAAACTAAGAACCATGAACGAGATGTTAAATTATGGCCAAGGAGAGAATGTCATAAAAAAAAAAGACTCAAACGAAAAGACAAGTCAACACTAAAAGTTACAATTTTTGGTACTTTAAGTTGATCCAAAAAATAGTGTCCCCTTTGCCTGTAGCCGTTCCCAATCATCTTTTCGGATTACAAGTCCTACACATTAAAAGTGGAGATTAAATATCCAGATTCACATAATTGACTAATAGAAACAAGATTTAAAGTTATTCTAGAGATATTGTAGACATCATGGAGAGACAAACAATACGTATCAATGAAAACAACATCTTCTATAGGCATAAGATTATCATTAGAAGTAATGATTGTTAGAAAAGAATTTGGAAATAATGAAATAAAAGATGACAAATTAGGTGACATACGATGGCTGGTGCCATAATCTAAAACCCACAAAGAGGATGGTATACCTGAATGACTATATGATTACAAACCTATATCAGAGGTGGACATTGCATTGCATGTGGCTGTGTTGCATGTGACTTTGTTGTAAAGAACTTCTGAAATTGCTCAAACATAAATGGATCAATTAATGGTGCAGCCATTATAGTGTTAGGTTAGGGTGGTTGGTTTTCAAATTTTCACGATGGAGGGACTTGTCATTGTTGTTGTTATTGGGGCCGCCATTTCTATTTGGATCTATTTAACAATTGAGGACATTGTCCCTTCCAATGAATCACTTGCTTATCAAAATGTCATCCACCATGAGAAATAGTCGAAGGAAATCTTCTTGGGTTTTTGGCATACGATCTCTAAAGTTTTGTGAAGATAGATGGAGTGAACGGTGGAGCAATTCCCTTGTTTATGTGAGATTTGAGGAGTATCTCCTCAACTAGCAGTTCACTAACCACTGAATCAATAGAAGGAAGAGGACTATGATGCAAGATAGTCCCACAAAGTCTCTCAAAATGATCACTTATAGCCTTTAAAGATTGTAATGATCATTGTTCTTCTCTTTGGGCAATATAAAAAGCAAATGCTTATAAATATGTGGATCTTTTGAGTACCAATTGATCCCAGAGGCCTGTCACAGTAGAGTGAGACTCTTAAACACTCATAATCTTCCGTTGAAGGGTAGGTGTGTACGAATATCAATCTTTAACTAATATTGTTTTACAAAATTAGACAACATGTACAATGTTGCCAGATGCTCCCAAACTACCTTACCAGTATCATACTTAGTCAATTGCAAGCCTATCAACTACACAACAAAATTATTATCCCAAGTAATAATATTCGAATTATCGAATTCCCAAGTATCTAAAAATTGATAACTTTATCATCTTTAGTTCTAACACGTGCCCGGAACATAATCTCACATCTTCCTTCAAATTCCCCCCCCCCCCCCCCCCAGAAATAAACGAATAACTACCAATATGAAAAAACGAAATACAGAGATGTGAAATCAAATCAGAAACAAATGAAAGCTAGCTAAAGAAAAAATAGATAATAAACTATACAATTGTCGAATGAAAATATAACATTCTTCAATAAGATCAACAAATTTCATAAGATGGTGGCTCTGATAATATATTATATCAATAAACAAAATATGTAGAGAGAGAGAAAAAAAATAGGCTAAAGTTTCTTGATTAATTGAATAATGAAAATACAAGAAAAATAAGCTTTGAACAGTCTTGTTAGCAAATAGTAAAAGACTAATCTACCAAGCAACTAATATATTTAACATTTGCCACTTAATCATTTTAAATCTTTTCTTCTTGATTTCGGCTAATATGAAATGAAGGCACATATGCCTTCTTACCAACAAATGTTAAGATTTGAAATTTTATCTTAAAACGTCAACCTTAGTAAGAGTATTCCAAATTTTTATAAATTGGTTTATGTTTTCATTTTTATTAGATGTGAGATTTTATCCTTTAACATGTCCTGACAAGATGGTTGCTCGTTTGAGCAAACAAATTTTGAAATTTGTGTAGTCATTTTTTTGAGTCTTAAGAGGATCTAATAGCTCGTTGGAGATTAATGTGATTTGATATCATGTTAAAATTTGAGATTTCATTTTAAAATGTCAAACTTGTAAAGAGAAGTTACACAAAATTGGTTTGCTCTAACGAGCCACTATCTTGTGGGGGACATATTAAGGGACAAAATTTCATATTGAATAAATATGAAAACATATACCAATCTATAATGATTTGGATCACTCTTCGTAATAAGTGACATTTTAAGATGGAATCCAAGTCTTAATAACAAATTCCATCAAAAAGCAATTAGAATATGTTTGATTGACTTTATTTTTCATAAAAAAAATGTCAATTTTCCACTCAAATTTCTACTTTTGGGTGTTTGATTGATAATTTTTCCATAAAAAATATTTTCTAGCTTTTTGTTACATGACCATATTTTCCTAAAAAAAAAGGAAAACATTTACTTTAGAGACGGTGGTTTTTATTTTCCAGATAATTCACCTACTATTTCTCTTTCATCTATCCCATCTCTCATCTACCTTCGACAAGTATAATATTTTCTAGGTTGAAAACTAAATCAATTAAAAGAATTTAATTAATAATTTCTATATTTATTTTCTTTACATTCAAATTCCATACTTGCAATCAAACGCACCCATACAGGTTCTAAATGTATAGATACCAATACCTGTTTTGGACAAGATAGATCTAAAGTACTTTATGTTGAAAATTAAAAATTGAAGACCTCTATGCTAAAATTAAAGAATGGAGAACCAATCAACATTAAAGACCCTCTTACTTAGGTGCCCATTTTTTACGCAATATTAATAGACCCATGAAGAACAATAATTTACCTTTTTTTCTTTAATATTGCGTGTACTATTCTATTACGGGTTTTTTCCAAGTCATCTCCTACGTCATCGCCACGTCAAGAGACAGACTGAATTCGAACACCATGTGGTGAATGAACTGGATTCATCCTCCAGTAGCGACGAACTGATTTCATCTCATTACACAGTCGATGAACTGATTTCATCTGCCATCCTTATGGATGCAAAGCCCGCACTCCGCATCAATTCGTCGCAACTGAAACTAAGTCTGAAGTGATAACATAAAAAACACGATTATCACTCATGCTTCAACCGGTCAACTTCAATCTTGTGTACTAGAAAATCTTTTATGGAAGGATCTCAAGAACCAATTCTTTAGGACTGATTGATGTGATGTATGCAAACTCCAAAATGTCAAGTCACGCTTTACAATGTTAGGGAGCTTAGCCTCATATAGTTGATGTCAACGAGCCTCAACCGTTAGATGATTGCTGATCCTATCCTCACGGTTCATATTCTTGGTTCATCAGCACTATTGAATTCGAAAAGTCATTTGATAAACGACCCTGATATAGCGGTCCGTCTTACGTACACGCACAAACATGTAGCCTCGAGCTAGCGCAGTTGTCGCCATGATTACCATTTATTACCTGGGAAATGTGTATTGGAAGCAAGCGACACCTACAAAATTGCTTTAGGAAAATGAAAAGGTTTTTTCAAGTCATTAGCACACAACCCCAGGTAGTCCAATCACTTAGGACTTCACCTCTGCCACAACTTTCCTTAAAATTGCCATCACTCAGGGCTTCTTCTGCTAGGACTGCACCTCTGCCACAACTTTTCATGAAGTTATCATCACTTCTGTCACAACTTTCCTTAAAGTTTCCATCATTCAGGGCTTTGTCCTTTTGCTAGGACTTCACCTCTGCCACAACTTTCCTTAAAGTTGCCATCACTTAGGGGGTTTCATCCTTCTGCTAAGACTTTGCCTCTGCCACAACTTTCCATAAGAAAATTGCAACCAATCCCTACACCCCACCATGGTAACACTCTTTTTAAGTGGCTATGTCAACAAAGTCCACTCATTTTATAAATATTTATACTTGAACTTGAAGGACTATTGTTACGAATTTTTTCCAAGTCATCTCCCACATCATCGCCACGTCAAAGGGCGAACTAAATACGATCGCCATGTGGCGGATGAGTTGGATTCATCCTTCACGTGGCGACGAACTGATTTCGCCCTCCACCACATATCGGATGAACTAATTTTCGTCTCCACCACGTAACGATGTATTGATTTCATCTCATCACATGGTGGACGAACTGATTTCATCTGCCACCCAGGCGGATGTAAATTCCCGCACTCCGCATTACTTTGTCGCAACCAAAACTAAGTCCGAAGTTGTGACATCCAAAGCGCAATTATCACTCCTGCCACGACCTCCAATCCTGTGTACTAGAAAATCTTTTATGGAATGATCTCGAGAACCAAATCCTTAGGACTGATTGATAGGACGTATGGTAGACTCTAAAATGTTAAGTCACGCCTTACAATGTCAGGGAGCATTAAATGAACTGCCTACCTATGAATTGACGGATTGACACCTAGAAGATGATGATTCGCTCTAGATTCAAGACCACGTGTTCCACATCCAACGGTTACTCTCTTATTCCTTTTCACTATAAATATCCACACTTGCACTATGGGAAAGGGTTGGTCCCTGAAAAGAGAGAAAATGAGACACTTTTGCATTATCTGTACACATACGCCACCATTAAAACAAAATCACGTTCCGATGACCACCATCGGAAGTCCCATTTCTAATCTATAAACTCATTAGCTTGGCCGTCAGAGTGCTCGCAGGCTCTTCCACCCCCATCGGAAAAGGCCATGAGCGACTAACGGTGTGTTACTTCGTGCAAGAAGGAGCTCACATGAAGGTATTCTGTTGGCTACGTGTTTGAGTCATTTTTCAGGGTCAACATATTCTATTCTACTTACCAACGCCAAAATGATTCGGGAATGAAAGGGTATTTCTCGAGGCATACAATTTCAAATATATATTAGACAGTATTGCCATTGGTAATGGAGGAACTTCTCAAATTGGACAAAGGTTGTTGACACTATTTTAGGACATATAATACCTACTTTATTTAACATTGAGGACCCCACAAATTGTGGAATTAGATCCCATCCTAGAGCTAAATCAATCACTTTTGAAGCAATGCTTTCCCATCAAATTAAGAGTATTTGGCTTAATTAATTAAATTGTCAAAGAAACGGCAAATATCTTCAAGGCAGTTGGAAGATCACTTCCAATGATTCTTTCCCTTCAATGTTCCATGATTGTCAATTTTAACGTGAGGAAAAGGGTAGATAAATCATTCAAAATCAGTATAATTAATTTTTTAGATGAATTGGATTCAATGGTTGCGCTCAACGCAAGGGCCGTGGCATATTTAATGCTTGTTCAGGAAAGATTTTTTTCAAGTGAAAAATAATTTTTTTAATGTTGGTTGAAAATGATTTTCAAAAAATTTCTACAACAGGCTCTTAGCCTTTGCTGGAAGAAATTAAGTTTCTTATAAAATCAATTCAGGCAAGGTGATTGCAAATATACAAGGAGGTACGCAGTAATAGATTTTCTGGCGAATGATGGTCACATGGTAGAGCATTTGCATATAATTAGTCCAAATCAAGTCCATGGCGAAGTTTCGAGTCTTAGATTTTGATCAGTTATAAGTTCTGTATGTTAGATACAAGAAGCAGTGAACCAGTGTTACGGAGTGATTTGCCTCTTAAAAGTTTTATAGCTTTAGCACTTGTTTGGGCGTTTGTAGTTCAAGATGTATTTCATATTAAACTATATTTTAAAGTCTTTTTGTAAGATACGAGGTTTGTGTACGTCCTCCTCTATTTAATCCTTTATGTTATCTATAAACGTGGTATGGGCTCGTTGTTTAGATGTGTCCTAAAGTTCCCATCCAAATCTCAATGGTGTTTCAGTTAAAGAAGAAAACGAAAATATCATTATGATTTACCATTAAATGTGTATAAGAAAAATACTCGAGATATAATTATTATAAGTCGTATGATAGTAATAGTGTTTAGTCTGATTTATGTAGTCTTGATTAATTTGACTCATAAGGGCATGGATAGATCTTATCTTTTATATCTACTAAAAATCTAATATCTCGAGGTACAGTTTTATCAAGATAGAAATTCTGATATAATTTATTGGTAACACATTCCTATCCTTGCCTTAAAATTTTCTTACAAATAATGAAAATTAATGCCACTTTCACGTGGTGTTTTCATAGTGGAGATTGATTAAACACGAATCAGAAAATTCTTGAATAACTATCAAAATTGGGTTGCTAGAGTAATGATTAGATAATATACAAATGCCACTGGCCATCACACTTTAACTTTTCAAGAAGAAAACCGGTTTTATTTAAGATTTTTAATAGATTTTGATAAAAGTTTATAAAATATATGGTTGAATAGTTGATAAAAGTTATGGATCTATTCGGTTAAAAATGAATTTGAAAAAAAATAAAATATAGAATTTTATGAAATAGAGGCAAACAAGGGCGAAAATTTGCCAATAAATATACCAGCTAGGGTTAATTAGGTTTGATTCTATCTCATTCAAAATAAAATAAAATAACTCCTTTGAGTCAGTCTTTCCACTTATAGATATTATCTTACTAAAAAAAGAATTTAGGGTTATCAGTATTGAAGAATATGAAGAAGACACAGATTGTGATCAGAAAAGATGGATCAAAAAGAGGTTCTTCAAGGGCTGTAAGGTATGCGGAATGTCAGAAAAACCATGCAGCAAACATCGGCGGCTATGCCGTGGACGGCTGCCGGGAATTCATGGCCAGCGGTGAAGAAGGAACAGGCGGTGCGCTTACTTGTGCGGCCTGCAGCTGCCACAGGAATTTTCATCGAAGAGAAGTGGAATCTGAGGTGGTTTGTGACAATTCCTAAAACTCAATAAGAAATTGTTTGCTCTTAGTCTTTCTGTTTGTGTTTCAAATTAATGTTGTGTTCTGTACAGGAGGGAGTGATTTAGTTGCAAAAAGTTGATCTAATAATTTGATATATATTCAACTCATCAGGAAATAATTGTGGATTTGAATTCAAGATCTACATATATTTAAACTGTGTGTATCAAGAAAATTTTATATCTAAAGGGTTTTCGTCATATTTTTCGCCTATTTCTTCAACGCATAACCCAGTAAATTAGTTAATTTTTCCCTTCAGATTCTTCAAACGTATCGGATTTCAAAATATGCATATATAAAAGTTTAGCAAGAATTCTCATCTTCTACTGTTCATATTCTTCTCTCTCTCTCTTATCTCTGGTATCAGTATATGTATTAACTGTGCCAATCTATGTAAGCTTTTTTCTCATAAATTTGGGGTAGGACTTGCCCCAAAGTTCGACTCATTACTAGATCTAAAGAAATTTGACCTTTTCGGTAGAGTAGCCGAACCCGATAAATTTACAAATCTATAATAATTTCCATTGTTTTTTTATACAGGTGTAGTTGTCCTTTTATCGAGCTGTTTTAACATGCTGCAGCACTCAAATCCAGTTAAGCTAACGAATATTATAGGCAATGAATCTTCTAGCTTTTGGCACTCTTAAGGAACCAAAAGACAGAATATGCTAGTAATCCAACTCTTCAACTCATTTTTCTATTCATCCATTAATTTAGCTGGTCAGAAATCAACTGCAAGACAATATTTTTTTATATGAACCCATCATCTCTTTGTTAAAGGAAACATTCGTTTTATATCAACTGGCTTAGGCCCACATATCTACTCATGTTTTCTTGCCATTATATTGAGACAAAATGAGAATTGTAGAATAATGGATCACACAATGCATTTAGAGAATCAAAGAAAATTATGTAGTTTTAATTAACTTATCCTAAGCTATAACAGAAGGTAAAGTGATTTTGCAACAAAATTTACCTAAACTATAGGAGAAGATAACGGGTACTAAGATAGAATTACAATCATAATTTTAAATTGTATTACAATCATAATTTGTTGTTGAGGTATATTTGAAGAAGTATGAATCAAGGAGTTTGACTTGGTTGACTACTTATTTTGAGACTGTGAGGATTGTTTTCTTACATGCATTGCATCATAGTGTTTCCATTGGTAACAATATTTTGCGATCAAACAAAGTTCATAAGGACATCGACAATTTGGTTTCTTGTTGGTATGTGAGACAAATAAAGCTGTTAGCTACTACTCCATGATGAATGAAATGAAAATCAATTGCAAGTTGTTGCTTTGGAGAGTATAACATTGAGTTTGGATCAACAAATGTAAGTTTTGGAGTCGTTTTCGTTATAGCTGATAAATGTTAGGGAAAATCCCATATCAATTAGATATGGAAACACTAACCAATATATAGGGGCTTATGCTACTTTTCTTAATAATGTTAAATCTTTTTTACACTAGAAAATAAAGACCCAATATGGTATCAAAACCCATAATGCTCAAACAAGCCAATCGATTCATCTAGAAGCTCAAAGAAGTTATGAGCTTCACATGAGAAAAGGTATTGGTTGAAGTTCGATCATCAAGATTACGAGTCTAATTGATGTATGAGAATGCATGTAAATGAAGTGGTTATTTGTCCTTGTGGAACAAACCAATATTGATAGTATGCATGAGTTAACATACCACAGTTTAATGTTGTTGTGATTTCGAGAATGTTCGTTTATGAATTGTGACAATGAAGGATATGTATGAGGTGACGACATGTCAAAGAATATTGGTCGAGGATGACCAAGCTTAATACCAATAAAAACGTGATTTTTATTTTTAAGAATTGGATACGGTCATTGCCACTCAAAATGGACCTCGTTTTATTCATATACTTGAAGTAATGGTTCTCCTATGCAAGATCCTTGATTTCGAAAGTTGGAATCCAGAGATGTAGCTAATTATGTGATTGAAGTCATTACCTCATCACGAAGAACAATATCATTGAAACTACCATATTCGGAACATAGAGAGATTAATTAGCTCAAATAGGTGATGACATGGTGAGAGCCAAGGGTCTAACACTCCGAGGGCCACCAGATGGGTATGGGGTAGTGTAATTTGTCGGCAAATAATGATTTACCCTGCAATAATTTATGAATAAACAGCTGAGCAGAATACCGACTTGCAAAAATGAATGGGATAAAATGATAATGGTCAAGATAAGAGTTCGACTATTTCTTCTTAACATGATAATGCCCCCACTGGTGCTGACGGTCTTCCGACACTCGTCTCCTAAGATAAAACGACATCGAATTGTAATAGTAACACTCTAAATTATAAGACTCGAAGAACCTACTAATGTTTTTGATCTCTCTAAAATTCGAGGAGTAAAATGTACGAAAATAATATTCGAGACTGAAATGCACAACATAAAATAATGCAAGATGGAATGATTATATTTTGCAAGAGAGAGAATCCGGAAATATTTTTAGAATAAATAAAATTAGGGGTATGTGGACCTTTATATCGAAATTAAAAAGTTGTGTTCAAAAGACACAACAATCGAAAAGTTGTGTTTTAAACAGATACAACCTGTTTGGACTGATAGTTCAACTATCAACCGCCAATTTCTATAAAACACCACGTGTCGCGTACAGAAAATTCAGGGAAAAATAAATAATACAAATAGATATATAATTTTAAATAATAATAAAATAATATAATTCAAATATTGTTTTACCAAAGAATATATACCAACTTGGCTCAAACCTACGACCGTTGACCCGTGCCGGTGCCGAGCTGATTCGAGCAGGCCGACCAGTCGAATGGACGGTGACGATGCGCACGTGTGGACTTTAGCTCAACATACTAGCATGTAGGTTATCTCCATTTCAAAGACTATTAGTACTCTTTAGGGCCCAAATACAAGTTCCAAACTTGAGCAATATAAAGTAAATTTTATTCTTCTAGTTTTCCTACGTGGGATTGCCAGTTTCAATTTTCCACCAATTTTTATTCCTAATTTATTTCAACTTCAAATGGTCATCTTTTGACATTAATTTTACATTCACCCTAAATTGGTTTTGAGAAAAAATATATATTACATTAATCTACTTATGAAGTAGAATACACTCGGACAAAGAAATCTTTTATTCAACTAACGAGACACACTAAAAAAATTTATCAAATGTTGGTCAAGCCAACTAATTAAAACTAATTTTCCATCATAATTGGTGACGGAAGTTACATTGACAAATGAGGAAATAACGACAGTAATATCTGACACTATAGCAATGTTTTTCACGAAGTAGATAAATAGTAGGTTTGGTTAATTTTTTATTAGATTTATTAAGATTAATTAGTTGCTTGGATGAGTTTAGATTTTTTTCCCCTCTTAAAGGGAGATGTAACATTTATGGTGGCTTGGAATGAAAATTGAGACATAGCAAAAGGTACAAGACGAGCACTTTTCTATATTGAACTCATTTTGATCGACAGATAGATGATGAATCTCTTCAAAGGAAATGAGTTCCTTGGAACGGATAGAATAAAAAAACCTCCTTGTAATGTTTCGTATGACCAATTAATTAATGCATACACAACTTGATCTTTTAGATCAAGAACGACATTGCAAAAGAACAAGTCAATCTTATGAATTTTCAGAAGTATATAAGAGCATGACACGTGTTCATCCCCACGGACTATTGAACCAAGTTTTCCTTTCATATGAAGAATTTGCATTTGAATTGATTGCCATAACGTTTGATTAATTTAGACCAAGCTTCATTAGAATTAGTGGGATACGTGACACTATCAACTTTAGATTTACAAATATTTTCAGTCAATGTTGTTTCAAAAATTTTAAAATTCCATCTTGTTCCCTTAATTAGAAAATGATTAATTTTATGCAAAACCCCATCTTGTTCATTTAAGAAAACCCATTTATGAAAATCCAAAAGTCGCCTCGATAACTAGGAAATAAAATTTTCATACTCTGCCAAAGAAAACTGAACCTTTACCTTAAGATCACTCTATATATATAAATAATATTATGTGTAACTCTATAAATACAGTTGGTCAATTTATAATAGATAGATGGATAGAAAAGTAATATAATTTCTTCTATTTCACTAATCATTTTTACGTACCATTTAACTTTTAACTTGTCGCCTCTAATCACATGTTGGTTGCCGGCCACTTTAATTCGGATTTATTTTTTCAATTAATATAAAACTAATAAACTGTTATTGAAAGAATTTGAGAAAACACTGTTGTCTTGTGTTAGGCAAATTGTTGTCAAACGACCTCTCGGACGATAATGTAAGTATTGTTTATTTCAGTCGACATCGACCAAATGACTGAATGTATATCGACATCACAATTGTCTAAACCAATCATATTATCCACTTGAGCCATTTGAAGTAGCCTAATTAATTTAGTGCTGCTCATGGCCCAACCCAAAACTTGGATAGCTTTCATCTGGTTGATAGCCCACTTATTCCTATTGGGCTTTCTTAATTCCTAACTTTAAAGCCCATACCTCCCCTTTATATATTCTGCCCTGTTACTGTTGAGTGGTGGTGTGTGAAAATTTGGTAGCCGTGTTTGAGAGAAAACATAACATATTGGCTTCATGCTTCTCAGTTTTGGCTTTGTGCTTGACTGTACTTTGTCTTCTCTATCTTCTCTAGCCTTTGTGGCTGATCCTTGAGCTTCCATAATCTCCCACACTCATCTCTTTGCGAGCAGCCGTTGAGCAACCGGTTTGGGTGTTTCGGGTTTGAGATTTGGTTGGAAATCTATGGTGTGGATTCAACATACTGAGCCCGGATTTCTTGCAGTTTGGAGTTCCATCTTGAAAAGTTACAAAATGTTTGTAGACATTAGAAACAAATAAAGAAATAAATGATTTGGACCAACTTAAAACAAGTAGCTCATTTAAGTCTATTGAAGACTGAAGTCGACTAAACCTGTTTGTGTTACAAAAGTTCATGTAGGAGATCCATCCCACGTTCAAAAGTCATAAATAAAATTAAATAAAGGTGGCAGTTGCTTGATTTCTCTATAAATAAAGGGGAATGATATTTGTACCAAATGGGTGAGGGGTGGGGGGGGGGGGGGACCAAGTTGTCACCCACTTTGTAAGTGTAGCATAAATCCTAAATAAAACACCAAATCGAAGAGAAATATAAGTTCCAAGACATTTAAAAATACACAAGTCCAAGGAAGGAAAAAAGAGAATCCAAATTCGTGAAGAAGTTTCAAGTCCGAAAGAAGAAAAGAAAGAGGAAAAAGAAAAGAAATTCTCTAAATCCAAGTCCGAAAAATTTTCAAGAAGATCAAAGATTTTTCCAAATCAAATTAAAACCAAGTCTTGAAGGTCAAATACTTCTTCAAAACAAAGTCAAGTCCAAGTCAAATTCATAAATTCCAAAGAAGATTAATTCCATGGAGTCTAGGAATCAAGTCACTTGGCTTTCTACTTCAATAATTGGACTATTATTCAGAAAATTGTGCAACAATGCGCTCAAAAAGATGATCAAGTACCTTGTATTAAAAAAATTGTACTAATATTTATATTTCATGAAGTTTGTTGTATAAGTTTCTTGGCATGCCAAGCTGGACCTCTCTGTCCTCTCATCTCAATGTCTCTTTAAATCTTCAAGTTTCAACTGATACATCACTTACGGTAGGCGAAAAAACAAAAGAAAATCATATCTCCTTTCTAGAAGACACTTACTAAACTCTTTCATGCAACTAGAGTCTAATTTTGTTTATCAATTAAGATAAATATGCAAGACAAAATTATTAGGATGCGAATAGACAAAAATGCAAGACAAAACTATATTGCACTAAACATAGAAGTATATCTTTAATCTCTATAGGACCTAGTGTTTTTTATTACCATGTGTTAGTTTATACCGAACCTTTCGAAAACTATATAAATCACAAACATGTTCTAATGGTGATCAAACATCAAAACGAAATAAGGGAATAATAAGCAATCAACAATATCAAGTATATAAATAAACAAATAAAAATTAATTAACCAAATAGTTTACTATGTTTCATCATTAAACCTACACATAAAGTGATTGAATTGCAAGAACACATATTTGGACGAGAATGCATCACCGGATTTTCAAAAAAATGGAAGAAAAAGAGAATGAATTTTAAATCCTTAATTTTTCAATGGATCTTGAACGATCTTCCTTTTTCTCCTTACTTTGACTCCAAGAAAAATCTAAATCATTTCTTCTTCAATGAGAGAACTTAGGTATTTTGTCTCCTAAAATTTTCTATCTTGTGTCCCTCAAGAATTTTCTGTATAACGATACGGAGATCTCCCTATTCTTGACTTATATTTGCTCTTCGTAAATTTCTCCGACTTTAATCTAAGTGAAAATTGAGACTATGGGTGCAAAAATAAAAGGTTCGGATATAATCTACAACAAATTGTGCTGAAAAGTGGCTCAAATTCCATCGTGTATTGATGGGTTGATTGAAAGAGAAAGTCAAATTATGGATAAAGGTGAATTTGGGACAAAGACGAGGTGCCCAAGCATCCCTATTTGGGCTCCTAGGCGTCAATTCAAGAAAAATAACGGATTTAATTCAGAGACGGAGTGCTTGAGTGCCAAACAAAGCACTGCTCACCAGTCACCTACCACGAGCTTGGACGCTTGAACGTCACGCACCACTCAATGCGCGTGAGGGCATCGCTCGAGTGTCGGTGCCATTCTGCCCATAGTATGTTTCACGTTTTGACTAATATTGAGATACCTTTTTTTAAAAAATCTAAAATACTATAAATAGTATTTGACATGTACTCTATATATAATTGGCTTTTCATTGTGATTTATAACAAGTTAGAAACACAACATCTTGTAATATTTCATCTTATATTAATTTCTCATTTTCTGCCCGTAGTGTTTTTCCACGTAAATTTTGATGTTCTTGATTGTTTATTTTTATCTTGCCATATTACTCTCGTTTATTGAATCTAACAAATGGTGTCAAAGCAAATTGGTATCACATTGTTTTACAACAAGTGGTATCAGAGCGAGATTCTATTAACTCAGTTAAATGTTTGATTTTTATGATGGCAACCATGAAATATGATATTTAGCTTTTGGATCGTAGCACAAGATTTTCTTTATGACGGGTAAAGATGCGAACAGTGCTCCCTTAAATAGATTTGAATGATACTTTATTGGGATTTGATAAGATGCCCTCAAATTGGACGTTAGAAGAGATGTAAGGATCAAAATACCCTATCACAGATTCATCTTCATTTTTCGAATCATTTCTTCAAGACGTTTTAAAGGAAAAAATCGTGGCTGTATTATAGTTAAAGTTGGAGAAATTATACATAACAGAAAGTCTAACCAGCAAATTACATTTAAAGCAATGTTGTGTTCTCATCACATGATAGATGGTACACTACTTGAAGATTACCTAGCTGTTTTTAAGAAAATTATCGTCGATTTAGAGAACTTGAGGCCGAGTATGATGAAAAAGATTTAGGATTGATTTTGTTTTGTTCGTTGCCTGTTTCATAAATGTTTTTTAGAGATCCGATCTTATACAATCTTGACACAATTGGAGAAGTACACGATGCTCCGTTTTCAAAGGATAAGATGAAGGATCTTGTTGAATTTGATGCTCAAGGAGAAAACCTTGTAGTTCATGGTGGTTATGAGAGGGGCAGATCAAAGTCTAATTCGAACAATAAGATTTTTAATTACTATAAGAAAAATGGGCACATTAAAAATGATTGTTATAAGTTGCAAAAGAGATGTAATCGTTGCTGTAAATCAAAAGGAAAAACAATTAGAAACTTTAGGTGAAGACATTATTCCAGAAGATTGCTACAATGATGGAGAACTTTTGGTTATTTTTGACAACTTTTTAAACTTGATGAGGATTGGATTATTGATATAGCTTGCACGTTTCATATGTGTCCTAGTCGAAATTGTTTTTCAACAAATGGAACAACTTCTAAAGGTGTTGTATGATGGGAAATAATGCATTTTGTAAGATATCTAGTATTAGGAGGATCGGAATTAAGATGTTTGATGGAACTGTCAGACCACTTGATGAGGTAAGGCATGTTTCAGATTTGAAAAGAAATCTTATCCCCTTAAGTACTCTAGATTTAAAAAGGTACAAATACACTGATGAAGGTGGACTCACGGAGGTTAGTAAAGGTACTCATGTTGTGATGAAGGGATGGAGAAAGTCCCGGTTACATATCTTGCAGGGTTCTACAAAATATTTGAATATCAATCAGCACAAGTTAGGCATTCAAGTAGAGTTTGAGTTCGATACATTACTGTTAGAGTTTGGTTTTGGGTCTACATTGAAGAAAGCATCTCAATCAAGTTTAGAAATCATAGGTAATGTTGCTTTACCACCATCACCAGCGGTGCCATAGTATTCAATTGCTATGGATAAATCTAGGAGAGATATTAGGCCTCCACAAAGGTACGAAGAAACTGATTTAGTTGATTATGCTTTAAATGTGGTCGAAGGTACTGAGTCTAGTAAATAACCTTCTACAGAAGCAGATAGTTGTGTTGATTCTGTTATATGATATGTTTCTGTCTTGTTTGATAATTATTGTTGATTTATTTGTAATTTTATTGCTCGTGGTGATGATTCAAGCAACATTGGCACCCTAGGTGATCCTGCTGAGCAGTGTTTGGATTCGGTTGATATTATATTATTAAGTTTATCCTAGTTGAGATTTATGGAAGATATAAGTTATATTCTTTGCAGTGGAATTCGTATTTTTGAAATTTTGTTCATTGTAGTGAAATTTGTGTGCTCGTGGCAATTCGAGAAAAGGAACGAATATAATTCATAGACGGAGCACCTGAACGCCAACAAAGTGTTGCCCGCCGCAAGCGCGGGTAACATCCAACCTACGACCTGTTTTCTCATTTTGATGACTTTTGGGATGACCTTTCCATCTAAAACACTATAATAAGGTTTGATATGTACTATATATATATATATATATATATATATATATATATAGTTGGCTTTTAATTGTGATTTAGAAAAAGTTAAAAACACAACATCTTGTATTCTTTCATCTTATATTAAATTTTCCTCGTTTGGTCGTGGTGTTTTTCCACGTAAATCTTGGGGTTCTTGATTGTTTATTTTTATCTTGCCATATTACTCTTGTTTATTGAATCTAACAAGCGGTATCAAAGTAAATTGGTATTGTCTTGCTTTATAACAAATTGAAAGGTTTGGGATCCCTTATAAATTTCTATAAATATTTGGAAAATGAGAAGTTGTTTTGCTCAGAAGATGCAACATACAGTTTCTAACTTATGCAATTTAGTGATAATACTAGTGATAATTAGGTGCCTGTAATTTTATATACATAGCATTTTAACTTTTTAAGTATATGAATATTATGGAAGTATCTCTGTGATGCTGCCTTTCGATAACAAGCATATACTGAATCCTGAATTGAAATTGATGTAAAAAGGATAATAATAAAATGGTGAAGTTTACTGATCTCCGAAAATGTGGTAAATGTGTTATTAAATACTATAACAATTGATTTTATTGAATCAAGAAAAAATCTTTTAAATTTTAATCTTTTAGATTTTAAAGTTATCAACTTTATGTATATCTTGTAAATTTCAATTTTTTAGATTTTATAGTTATCATTTCTATGTTTGTGAATATATGCATTGTTACGTGTTTACTATACTGCAATTATAGCGCAAACCTACAGTGCCAAGTTTTGTAATACAACGATTAAGTTAGGATGTTGAATCCATAGAGATTGAATATCAATTTTATACTAAGTACTATAATTGAATAGGTTCTATTTTATCTAGACAATCGGAATTTAATATCAATGGTTTTAGAATAAATCTAAGGTGAATGTTATGATGAATTCAACGATTTTATTGCAAGTTTAAAGAGTCAATCAATATGAGAAAGTTTGGGGTTGTGATTTCATCAAACCGTCGACTATGTTTCTCAATTATATAGTTATCTCCAATCAATTTTTGCAAGTTTATAAGCAAGAATCCTAATGTAAATATACTTCTTCTTTCGAGTGCTAAGTACAAACTATTCCAAAATAAAATCCAAGAATCGTCAAGTTGATGGTTCTTATGTGGGACAGCTTCAAAGAAAATATACTTTCTTTCGAAATCTATAAGTTTCTAGGTTGTGTTATTCTAAAATCAAGTTTAAGTTTCCCTCTTTTGAGTGTCGAAAACTTAAACAGTCCAATCACTCAATCAATGGCCGTTGATTGAAAGCATTGAGAATAAAAAACACAAATAAACTAATTAGAAAATCTCAACAAACAACTATTAAATATCAAAACATAATATCAAGTTAGATTACATCCTAGATATAGAAATTAGTTCTTGATTACAGAATAAGGAAATCTAAAAAAATCATGATTAATAACATAGAAAAGAAAAAGAGAAAAAAATGATTTCTTGATCTTGAATCAATCATCTTCATGATGTTTTTCTTGCTCTCTTGATTGCTTTTTTGTCTTTTGACTCGATGAATTGTAGTTTAGAAGTCTATTCTAGGTTGTATTTATGCTTTTTCCAAGTGCTAGAAGAGTTTTAGTCTAATTGGGCTTTTAAAAAAAGATAAAACTCTCAATACTCTAGCTGGATTACAACGCGGAGCTGGGGCGCCAATTTGCTGTTGTTTTCCTGAGATTGGGCAATGTGGCGCGTGGGCGCACTGTACAACTTTCAATATTTTTATCATAATATTCATTCCTGATATCCAATTAAGGCGATTCAAAGTGAGTTGGGAAGATATCTCAAAGAGTTACAATTTTACTAGAAATAGCTCCTTTTCAATTCGAACGTTTACTATGTCAGAAATATGCTAAAAATATGGAACATATTTGTGCGATTGAAAATTATTTTATGAAATCATTTTGGTTACATTTCACTCATTTTTGACTTCTAGTTGCATCTGATTGACTCCTAGCAATCTTCTAATATCGTTTTATGGTCCGAATAAACTATTGAAAGGTTGCAATTGAGTCCTTAAACTTTGAATTTCATCATTTTACGTCGTTATTCACTTCTTTCTTTCAATTTAGCTTCCAATCATCGAGTTTCACCAAATCAACATCAACTTCTCTATGATTCATGTCAACATCACTCTATTGAAAGGTCGCAATGAGTTCTTAAACTTTGGATTTCACCATTTTATGTCGTTATTCAATTCTTTCTTTCAATTTAGCTTCCAATCATTGAATTTTCCCAAATCAACATCAACTTCTCCATGATTCATGCCAACGTCACTCTATTGAAAGGTTGCAATTAAGTCCTTAAACTTTGGATTTCACCATTTTGCGTCGTTATTCACTTCTTTCTTTCAATTTAGCTTGCAATCATTGAGTTTCACCAAATCAACATCAATTGTTCCATGATTCACGTCAATGTCGCTCTTTTTTCCAAGTTTTTGCACCATTCACATCAATTCACTTAACCTATAAAACAACACGAAAATACAAATCAAAATATTCCAAAACTTGTAGAAATAAACTAAATATCAAGATTAAATGGTATCAGAGCATGAGTGAAATAAACTCATCATGAATTTTGTAAATTTGCTTATAAATACAAGGTAATTGAATGAAATATAAATACAGTTTACAAAAATATTTTCTTTGTCTCATTTTCGTGTTAACCATTTTCACTTGGAATTAGAGCTGTAAACAATATCATTTTCCAACCTCATATTCATTAACAAAGTCTGATGAAACTCTTGGCACCAATATCACATCATTATCATCATTGTCATCTATCAATCAAACTCTTATGCCATTCATAATTGAGATAGTCACTTTATCGTTCTTGTTACACCTCCATTAACAAGAGACATTTATGGATCATGAGTCGTGCAATAACAATGGCACTTCATGCGAAGAGAAAATTCGCCCAATTATGTCTCACCTAAAATTCGCTCAATTATCTTGTATGCTGAAATTTCAACACAAATTTGGATGGATATGAATGATCATTTTTCTTAGTCAAATGCTTCTAAAATCTATCAATTGAAACAATCAATTTCAGCTATCAACTAGGAAGGCATGTCTGTTTCATTATATTTCATATAACTAAAATCTTTATGGGATGAACTCGGTTCCATTATCTCTGTCACTACATGTATATGCGATAATGCTAAAAATAATGTTGATCAACAAAATCAAGATCTTGCCATGGAGTTTCTTCAGGGACTCAATGATCGTTTTTCAACTATTCGCAATCAAATTCTCTTGATGGTGCCGTTTTTTCAATTCAGCTTATCTACAATTTGGTATGTCAAAAAGAAAAATAACAAGAGATTCAATTCGAACAATTTCTATCACTGATTCGGCAACGCTTCAAGCATCTAAACCACCATTTTGTCCTTCTAGAAATCGTCAACATCCTTTTTGTGAACATTTTAACAAACATGATCTTACTCTTGGTACATGCTACCAGATCCACACATTCCTTGATAAGTCAGTAAAAAAATCAAACACATCGCCATCTACTTCCGCTACTTTTGGTAGTCAATTGACACTTGAACAATACAACAAGCTTCTTGCACTTCTAGCCAAAATGAATATGGTTGATCATCAGTCCATTTGGCATGTATAGCTCTTACTTTTCTATTCTCTACTTAAATTATTGATTCAGGTACTTCTAATCATATATGTACATCTCTTTCATTTTTTTTCAACCGTTCATACAAATGCATTAGTTTACTTGCTTGATGGTTCTCAAGCATCTGTGACACATATGGGCACTGTTCATTGTTCATCACCACTTACTCTTATGAGTGTATTTCACATTCTGTCATTTAAATTTAATTTATTAGCTATCTCACAATTAACAAAGTCAACAAATTGAAATGTAATTTTTTCATTCCCTGAATATGAATAAGATTTTAATTTTTGTTTTTCTTTAAAGTATTGTAATAAATTTGTCGTATGGCATTCTCGCCTATGTCATCATTCTAGGTCTCTTTTTGAATTCATTGTAAAAAATTCTCTAATTATTGTTTCAAATAAATATTATATTTGTGATGTATGTCCACGAGCTAAACAATCGCGTCTTTCTTTTTATTTTTCCTTTTTTTGTTTTTTTTTTTTTTTATGTAATTGACAAGTCTTTGAATAAAATGGACTAAATTTAAAATGTTGTAAATGTCAAGAAGTGGGTTGAAAATAGTAGAAATTGATTTGTAGTAGATTTAGGGTTCGATAATGAAAAAGAAGGAAAAACGGTGCCGTAATTTTGCTAGACGTCATTCATTCCTTAACCTACATATAAATACCAAATGCCTCTGAGCGTAAATTACAAGGTTGAACATCAAGAAAGTATATACACTCTATATCAGCTTCATCAAATAATCTTTTAACATTCATTCTGTGATTGGTTCTTGGCGGTGAAAACATCAAATCCACAATCCAAATACCAAATTGCTATTTCCTACATATTTGTCAGAGTTCTGAAGATCAAGAGAGGGTGATTGGAGTTCCAATCATTGTAGAACGTAGAACTTTTCGTTGATCTACAGGAGATGGACGAATTCACAAAGTTAGGAGTTGCTGTAGAGCACACAATCCAAGACGGCTTTGAAAACTGCAGCTGGGAGTTGGTGTAAGAGCACGAAATCTAGAAAATCTGTGGGAATTGCAGTCAGAAGGTAAAAAAGTACTAGTGGTAGTCGAGTCTGGTGAACTGTAAGTTTTAATTCATTTATAGTGGATTATTGACTGACAAAGTTCCCGAAGTTTTTACCCAATAGGTTTTCTCCATGATCATTTCTTGTGTTTGTTATTGTTTTCATATAACTACGACATTTCAACATAGGAAATTGGATTGTTTGACTAACCATCCAGAGATAATTAATAGTGACATGTTGCTTGTTAATTATTAAGTTTTTAATTCTATATAATCAACTATTCACCCCCCTCTAGGTGTAGTTTGGGTCGAACTTCGATATTTCAATTTGTATCAGAGTATTATTTCGATTCCTGACCCTTAATTTATTCAAAATAAGTCAGTACTTATCCGTGCCTCCATTTTTCTATGGAAGCAACTATGCTTATTGAAAAATTCGAATGAGAGCTTTTCTTAAAACATTAAATGAGCTTTCAAACTGAGGGAACTGCACCTTCAACTACTGTTGTTGGTGTAACTACACCCAATGATATTTCACTCTGGACTAAAGATGACTTACCTAAGTGTAATTGGAATAGTAAGGGCATTCATACCCTGTTCATGGCTGTGTCTGCTGAAAGTTTAGGAGAGTATTGATGTGTGAAACTGCTAAAGATGTTCAGGATATATTAGAAACCACACATGATGGAACTAAAACTGTTAAAAACTCTAAACTTCAGATGGTGACATCTAGGTATGAAGAAATTAGAATGAAGGACGATGAATCGTTTGATGAATTCTATGTGAAGTTTCATGATATAATTAATTCGAGTTTCAACATAGATGAGAAAATTCCCGAGTCTAAAATTGTTAGAAAAGTCATTAGATCCATACCTGAAAGGTTTAGACCTAAAGTCACCGCGATTGAAGAAAGTAAGGACTTAGATGGTGTTAAGATAGAAGAACTCGTAAGATATCTCCAAACATACGAACTTATTATATCTCAATCGAAAAAGGTTAAATTCATAGCCATGAACACTATTAGGGAAGAAAAGAGTAAGTCAACTGATGTGGAGACTTTTTGGGGACGACGAAATAGCGTATTTCGTTAAAAAATTACAGAAGGTAATGAGGAATAAGAGAAAACCTCAAGAACGGAAAAATGATGTCCCTAGTAAATTCTCGAATGATAAGTATGAGAAGAATACCCCTAGGACTGCTAATAAGAAAACTCAGTCTGTTAGATGCCATGAATGTTAGAGTTTTGGTCACTATAGGAATGAATGTCCTAACTTGAAGAAGCACTTGAATAAAGGAAGACGTAAGGCATTAGCAGTGACCTAGAGTGATGATGAATCAGATTCGAGTGCTCAGAGTGATACCTCTGGTAGTGAGGATGAACAAAATTTTATGGCCTTCACATCTATAGCTACTATTGAATCCAATAAGGGAAATGAAAAGATTGAGAATGAAGAAAAAGTGAAAAACTTGAGGGAGAGTTTGAGGACGAGACTGATATTCATGAGCCTTATCGAGAATTATATGAGGAGGGCCTTAAAATAAAAAAGGTCAAGCTGTACTAAAAAATGTAAATGAACTTAAGAGAGAGAGAGAGAGAAACTCATAGGTAACCTTCAAGACTCTACCAAAAATGTGAATGAGTTGAAACTTGTTAATGATAATTTAGGAGCTAAAGTTAAATCCTTAACAAGTGATCTTGGAAAATCTAATACTCAACTTCATTCCTTCATGAGTGGTGCGCAAAAACTCGATAATATGTTGGGGAGAACAAGCCTGCTGGAAATAGGCATGGTCTAGGTTACGTAAATAATGGTAATGTTACTGCGAGTTCATCTAATATCACATTCATCACAGCTACCAACAAAGCTCAGAATATTGATAATCCTGAACTGAACCCAAGGGCAAGAATGTCTTTGGATCAAGACCTACTAGACAACGTAGGATCAAAAGTCCTATATACCGGCAACAACCTCTGAATAGGTTTGAACCTAGGTTTATTTCCACATGTCGCCATTGTGGTGCACTGGGATACACAAGACCTAGGTGCGATAAAATCGCGACTAGAAGTAAAAGTCAGGATTTCTCGAGCAGGTGAACTTCCTCGCCAATCAGGTTAGCCATTTAACTAAGATGATGACTTAGCTGGCTAGAATTACTTCTACATCTAAAAAGGGTTGGGTTAAAAAGAGTAACTTTCCCAGGTCTGTAGATCAGTTGAATTGTTGTGTTGTCCGCGTTGCACTTAAAGCTTAAAATAACTCTATATGGTATCTTGATAGTCCATGTTCTAGCCATATGTGTGGTGATAAAGCCTTGTTCTCTTCTCTAGATAAGTGGAATGGTGGTGTGGTTATTTTTGGAGATGGAGCTACTGCACTTATCTTAGGTAAAGGTGTTGTTAATATATCTGGATTACCTGCAATCTCATATGTGCTTTATGTGAAAGGGTTAAAGTCCAACTTGTTAAGCATTAGTCAAATATGCGATACTGATTTTGAGGTTAGTTTTGTCCAGAAATGGTGTATTGTGTATGATTCTACTGGTAACATTGTCCTCGAAGGTGTAAGAACTTCGTATAATTGTTATAGAATTCTTCCTAATTCCAACTATGTGTGCAGTAATGCCAAGATTGATGGAACTGAACTGTGGCGTCAACGCCTTGGTCATATGAATTATAAGAGTTTGTCTAAGCTCGCCAAGAATGAACCTGTTAATGGCTTACCTAAACTTGAAAATATTGACAATAAGAGTATGTGGCCCGTGTCAATAAAGTAAACATCTTAGAGTGACTCATAAACAAACTTCTAAAATCTTGACAAGCAAGTCGCTTGAATTACTCCATATAGACTTAATGGGACTATCTAGGACCAAGAGTCTTGGTGGTAAATTCTATATCCTGGTTGTGGTTGACGACTTTTCACGATATATTGGATTGAGCTACTGGGAAAAAAAATGAGGTGTTCAGTATTGTCATATCATTGTGCAAAAGGCTTAGAAATGAGAAAAACTTTACCATATCAAGAATTCGTAGTGATCATGAAAAAGAGTTTGAAAACTTGAACTTTGAAAGCTTCTACGTAGAGGAGGAAATCCAGCATGAGTTCTCCTTGTCGATCACTCCACAACAAAATGGGGTAGTTGAGAGGAAAAATCTTATGCTTCAAGAAATGGCTAGAGTCATGCTTCGTAGGAAGGGACTAGCTATGCATTTCTGGGGTGAAGCCATCAACATTGCGTGTCACATAGTAAACAAGGTTTATCTTAGACCTAAAACTGATATGACATCATTTGAGACCTGAAAAGGTAAATGGTCTACTGTCAGTACTTTCGTATAATTGGCAGCAAATGCTATATTATGAGAGATAGAGAAAATTTGGGCAAGTTTGATTCCAAGAGTGATGAGGGAATTTACCTAGGATACTCCAGAAATAGTCGAGCTTATCATGTATACAATTTTCATACCCGATTTGTGATAGAGTCCATCAATATATTGGTAGATGATGCCTGTGGTGAATGAGGGATTGGAGGAGATTGGGTAGAGTTGGAACACGTGAGTGTTGATCCCATCATGGTAATTGAACCTAAAAAAACTTCAATTCCCGATACATGGGTTGTGATGGAGTCCATCATTGTAGTAGTAGATGATGCCAATAGCGAGGGAGAGATTGGAGGAGATTTGGTAGAGTTGGAACACTTGAGTGTTGATCCCGTCATGATAACTGAACCTAAAGAAACTTCAGTTCCTGATCCCTCACACACTTCTAATGGTTTAGATACACCTAATAAGGAGTCATCACCTGATGATAAAACTAAACCCCCTAAGGAACCTTCGCCAGAGTTAAGACTAATCATCCTAAACTGAATATTATAGGGGATTTGGATGAAGGGATGAGACTTCGTAAAAGGGTTTTGAACAACCTGACATATGCTAGTTATGTGTCTCAGATTGAGCCTAAGAAAGTCGAAGATGTCCTTAGTGATGAATGTTGGGTAAATACGATGCATGATGAGCTAAATCAGTTTGTGAGAAACAACGTATGTCATTTAGTTCCCAGACTTGATGATTGTAATGTTATAGGTACTAAGTAGATATTTAAGAATAAAATTGATGATTAAGGTACCATAACTAGAAATATACTCAGGTTGAAGGAGTTAACTTTGATGAAACATTTACCTCGGTAGCTAGACTTGAATCCATTAGAATGTTTCTGGCTGTTTTCTACACGTTTGGATTCAAATTATATCAAATGAATGTCAATAGTGCTTTCTTAAATGGAATACTTCAGGAAGTAGCCTATGTTGAACAATCTAAAGGATTTATTGATCCTAAATTTCCACATAATGTCTATAAGTTAAATAAAGCTTTGTATGGTCTTAAGCAAGCTCCTAGAGCTTGGTATGATGGACTTACTGTATATCTCATGGAACATGGTTTTTCAAGCGGTGCAAATAGAGCCTTATTCATCAAACATATTGAGGAAACCATCACCATAGCTCAGTTCTATATCGATAACATTATTTTTGGATCTCCTATTGATTCTCTTGCTCATGATTTCGCTGAATGCAATAAGTAAGAATTTGAGATGAGTATGATTGGGGAATTAAATTTCTTTCTGTGTCTCCAAGTTAAACAAATTGATGATGGGTTGTTCATATCTCAATCGAAGTATGCCAAAAATCTTGGCAATCGCTTTGGATTAGACAGCAAGAAACACACTAGAACCCCCATGAGCACCGGTGTCAAGTTAGGTCATAATCCTATCGGAAAAAGTGTTGATCAGACACTGTACATGGGTATGATAGATAGTTTACTTTATCTCACTAATAGTAGATTTAACGTAGCCTTTAGTGTAGGGGTTTGTGCGTGCTTTCAGGCAGATCCCAAGGAATCCCACCTGAGCGCGGTACGACATATCATTAGATATGTCAATGAAACCGTTGATTATGAGATCTTGTACTCTCGAGACTCTAATCTTGATCTTGTTGGTTATTCCGATACCAATTGGGCTAGAAATGTCGATGATAAAAAAAAGTACTTCTGGAGGCTGTTCTTATGTTGGTGCTAATCTTATCTCTTGGATGAATAAGAGACAAAAATCTATCTTATTGTCCATGGTAGAGGCCGAATATATAACTGCAGGAAATTGTTACACTCAACTGCTTTGGATGAAACAGATGTTGAGTGATTATGGAATTGAATAGGGTACTATGACTTTGTTTTGTGATAATATCAGTGTCATTAATATTTCCAAAAATCTCGTTCAACACTCTTGAACCAAACATATTGATATACGACATCACTTTATTCGAAAGCTTGTAGAGACCCCGTGTTGTAACCCTTGAGCACATCACTATAGATAATCAGTTAGCTGACCTATTTACCAAACCATTAGATGATTTTAGATTTTAATCTCTTAGGATGGCTATTGGTGTTTGTGTACCTCATTAATTATGTATCTTTGGTACATGCTCATTTTTTACCATTGTGTAACATTGATTTAAACATGCATCATATTTGTTTTTGTTTTTATTTTTACTTTTATTTTTTGTGTGAGTTTTTGATGTCTTTTGTGTGTTTCATACATTCTTGCTTTAAATTAACAACAACAAAACAAAAAAATAAAAATTGAAAATTGAAAAATAAAATGTGGAAAATGCTTTTATAGCTTAATATATAATATACTTGAATTTGTTTGTTGTGATCATGCATGGCATAATTTTCATTGTTGGCTTAGGTTATTCATGGAGTACTAAGTATATGTGTCTTCATATACCATCTGCACTGCATACACTATAATATTGTTAGTGAGACTCTACCGTGTGTGTGAGATTTTGGATGACAATCATATTTTAGTAAGGTGACTTTGAACATAAATTGACCATATGCATTAGACCTACGCTCAAGGTTATCCTTGGAATTAAAAAAAAGCAGACTCAATATCTTATGTTTTTCTTCGAAACCTATTTGACTCGAGCAATTAAGCCTGCGGGGTTTCTCATAACCTGGTGTCTATGATCAACTGACTTGGTTAACCGACCTAAATCTCGCTAGAAGAGTAATTTTAGACGCTTAATGAAGATAAGTCTACACTTAAGATAAGAAAAATCATAATGAGCTTTGAGTATTTAATGTTGTGAAATAAAAATTTGGCTCTAATTCGGGGGAGAAAAGATCAATCCTTACTAAATGAGCTTTTATGTATAGGTTCTAATGTGCTTTCATTGGTTTGACTCTCATAAGTAAGGGAATAAACTTATTAGCATTGATGTTTAACATGTCATTTCTCACAAACTTAAGGTTTGCGGTCCTACTACCGAACAATTAATGACACTTTACAAATATGAGTCACTTATACAATTTACTCCATGTTAACTTGCGTTATGTATGTGGGAAGGGTTACTGTTCATTGCTTATACTTATGCATGTTAACAATTGCATTTTTAAGTTATTATATGTTCTTCTTGGTTCCTTGTCATTTTATGACAAAAAGGGAGAGTAATATATTTTATGATGGAGCAGTATTTTTGAGGATGTAAATGATTTTAACTACTTGACATGAAGTATCTGAAACTATTGATTCAATGATAATTTCAGTATTTTTAGATTAAGTTTAGATGTTTTGTAGTATCAATGTTTCCTTTTTTGTATGTTGTGTTGTATTGATATTACGTCTTAATTTAGCTTGGTGTGAAACTGAAATGATGCGCTATATTATAACTACTTAAATTAAATGATGCATTATGAGTTATAACTGCTTGGATTAACTTGGATGCTTGAATTAACTATTTGATTGCTTTTACACTTAGTACTGTTTCACATACGTTTTACACTAGGTATTTGAGTTGTCTATTTCAGGAAACATGTTTTGATAAACGTAAAACACAATTCAATCAAGATAGTTAATGTTGGTTGTGTTAGAAATTGAGTATGTAATTCTTTTTTCACTACTACCTTCACTATAGATTGTTATTTTGTTACATAATGCCAAAATGGGAGCTTGTTAGGTTTTTGATATAATTGATAAGTCTGTGAACAAAATGGACTAAGTTTAAATTGTTGTAAAAGTCAAGGAGTAGGTTGCAAATAGTAGAAATTGATTTGTATTAGGTTTAGGGTCGGAGAATGAAAAAGAAGGAAAAACGGCGCCGCAGTTTCGCTAGACTGTCGTCATGACTTGACTCAAGCATCAGAAATAGTAACACTGTCTCTAGCCTGTTGCTAGGGCTTCGCTCGAGTGACAAACTTTCGCTCGAGTGTCGTCCAGCTTTCGCTCGAGCGACAGGGTTATCCGAAGAATTTTTAATTTGTTTTTTAAAACTTTTTATCCGGCTCATTCATTCCTTAACCTACATATAAATACCAAATGCCTCTGAATGTAAATTACAAGGTCGAACATTAAGAAAACATATACTCTCTATATCATCTTCATCAAATTAGCTTTCAACATTCGTTCAGTGATTGGTTCTTGGCGGTGAAAATATCAAATCCACAATCCAAATACCAAACTGCTATTTCCTACATATATGTCAGAGTTCTGAATATTAAGCTAAGGCGACTGGGGTTCCAGTCATTGAAGAATGCAGAGTTCTTCGATTATCCACATGAGATAGATGAATTTACAAAGTTGGAAGTTGCTGCAGAGCTCACAATCTAGGAGAGCTTTGAAAAGTGCAGCTGGAAGTTGGTGCACGAGCGCGAAATCTAGGAGAGCTGTGGGAATTGCAATCAGGATGTAAGAAAGTATTAGTGGTAGTCGAGTCTAGCGGACTGTAAGTTTTAATTCGTTTATAGTGAATTGTTGACCGGTAAAAATGATCATTTCTTGTGTTTGTTATTGTTTTCATATAATTGCGTCATTTCAACATAGGAAATTGGATTGTTTGACTAACCATCTAGAGATAATCAATAGTGACTTGTTGCTACTAAATTATTAAGTTTTTAATTCCGCATAATGAGCTATTCACCCCCCCCCCTCTAGGTGTAGTTTGGGTCGAACTTCGATATTTCATCTTTGAATTAATTCATGTTGACATTTGAGGTTTTTTCTTTATACCTTATAAAATGGATCACACTTCTTTTTATCTATTGTTAATGATTATTCAATGTCTACTTAGATTTATTTAATGAAACATAAATCTAAAACTTTCGACATGTTAATTCAGTTTTTAATTTAATCAATCATCAATTCAACACAAAAATCGCTATTATCAACTTTGGTAATGAGGACATTTTCCTTCCTCGACTCCAAACCATTTGTTCAAACAATGGTTTTGGATTTTTTTTTCTAAACAAATTCAATCATGGTTTCACGAAAACGGAATTATTGACCAACGTAGTTGCGTTACGACCCCCTCCCCCCAACAAAATGGCATTGTAGAATGTAAGTATTGGCATCTACTTGATGTTGATAGAGATCTACAATTTCAAGCAAACTTGCCTATTTCCTTTTGGGGAGAATGTATTATCAGTGTTGCATTAACAAAGTTCCAACTCGAATCCTTAAATATAAATCACATCATCAAGTTTTACTTATAATTGTTCCATCATATTCATCTTCTCGTGTTTTTAAATGTCTATATTTTGCTAGAAATATGAATATTCAACATAAATTTGATGAGCAGGTTGAGCCGGTATTTTTGTTGGTTATCCGTATGGTCAAAAGGGATATCATATATATGATTCCGAAACTCATCAAATTTATGTTTCTCGTGATCTCATATTTGATGAGTCAATTTTCCATATCATGATCTTTCATCTCAATCATTAGTAATCATCCTCAACGAATTCATCGCCCGCCGAGTCATCTCAAGGATTATATTTGTAACGTACTTCATTCTCAACCGATTTTCCACTAGCAAAGTATTTTTCTTTATCCCATCTAAGCCATTCTGATAATGTCTTTTTAACTAATATCATTGAAAATCAAGAACCAACATCTTGTTCTTAAGCCACAAAATTTGACGAATGGCGTGATGCCATGGCAAAAAAAAAAATCAAACTGCACTTGGTCTTTATGATCACTCCCACAAGGAAAATCACCATTTGATTGTAAATCAGTCTATAAAATTAAATATCTGTTTGATGGTTCTATCGAAAGATATAAAGCTCATTTAGTTGCCAAATGTTATACTCAAGTTGAAGGCATCGATTATCGTGATACCTTTGTAAAATTAGTTATTGTTTGTCTCCTTATCTCCATTGCTGCCATTAAATATTTGGTCATTGTACCAACTTGATGTCAAAATATTTTTCTCCAAGGAGAACTCAATGAAGAAGTGTATATGATACTCCTTCTTGTTTTCTCGTAAGGAAAATACTCGTGTATGCAAATTAAATAAATTTATGTATGGTCTTAAATAGGTTTCTCATCAATTGTTCTCCAAATTCTCAACCACTTTTATTCGTCGAGGTTTTTCGTCAAAATATTCAGACTGATCTTTTTACATATATTCATAATCGGGATTCTATTTTTGTTCTCATTTATGTTGATGATATCATTATCACTGTAAACAATGATGATGTCATCTCCGATATAAATTTTTTTTGCTCACTCTTTCTCAATAAAAGATCTTGGTAATTTACGATATTTTTTAGGTATTGATATATCTCGTTCTAAACAAGAATTTTTTTTTTTGTCAACGAAAATAAATTCTTGACATATTATCTGATTCTGATATAATTGGTTCTCAACTATCAGATTTTTCAATGGAGCAATATCTTCGTTTATGATCAAAGACAATACTCCCCTTCCTAATCCGGCAATCTATCATCGGCTCGTAGGTCATCTTTTATATTTCACTGTAACATGACTTGATATTCAATATGCCGTAAATTGTCGAAAAAATTCAAGCAGGTCTTCTTACTCCTTCCTACTTACAATCTAATGATCAATTGGCAAACATTTTTACCAAACCACTTGGAGGTGATGCTTATAATCGACTAATTCACAAGTTGGGTGTTCTTGACATCTCAATCCCATCTCCAACTTGAGGGGGGCTATTGAATGAAGATAAAACCTTGTAAATTTTAATCTTTTAGATTTTAGAGTTATCAGTTTTATATATATCCTGTAAATTTCAATTTTTTAGATTTTAGAGTTACCAATTTTTCATCTTTGTATATATCTGAATCTTGTAAATTTGCCTATAAATACAAGGCAATTGAATGAAATATACATACAACCCATGAAAATATTTTCTTATTCTTATTTTCGTGTTTACCATTTTCACCAAAAAAAAAAAAATATTGACATTTTGGAATCAAAATCAGGTACAATAAAACCTTAGAAGAATGAAAGGTAACCTCGAATTCAAACCCCTATATCAAAAATATAAAAAGTTCACATACACAAACTCGATGAAACCCCCAAGAAATCAAGTCTAATCCAAAAAACACACAGGTCTTGAAGAAATTCTGACCTCAATAATATAGATTAAACAACAATGATAGATAAGACAATAAACAAGCAAAGTTGAAGGGAAAGTTGAGAAAGAGAAACCTAGACAAAAACAAATTGATCAAATAGAGGTACGCCAATTAACAAAAAAACACAAAAATGAGGCTAAAGTTTTTATGCATTGGATGGATGACAAAACCTATTGATTTATAGTTTTCAATTCAATATTTGTTGTTTTTAGTTAATTATCGTGTTCGTGATTTAATATTCATTAATTATATTTATTTGAATGTTTGCGCACCATTTAGACAATTAAGTTGGTTATTTGTAGTTTTGAAAAACTCACAATAAGTAAAACGCTGTATATTCAACACACGGACAATAGATATTAGGACTAATATTTATGATGTGTGTGGTTACGTGTGATAATCCTATGATTGAATGCATGTTTCACATATGATTTTGACTAGAAATAAGATCGGGTAGTGTTAAGCATACGTTTGGTATATTTTGAAAAAGAATATTAAATATTAATTGATTATCGATTGTCATAGACATGTTAATCGCACAAATTAACATAAGTTAAGAATTAAAACTAAGAATCAATAGGTGGAATCGGAAATCTAATACATTCATCTTGTATTTGTTTAAAAAACCAAGGGAGAATTGCATGTACAGTACCAAATATTTAATTTTATTGCAGACTTGATCCAAACATTTCATTTGTACCACCCATGATATCAAATATTTCAAAAATCCTCACTTGAAGTCCTATATGACGGAATCTGTTAGTTGACCAAAAGTTAATAATTTGACCAAATTTTGTCTAATTTCAAAAGGTTAAAATAGTAAGTTTACATTTTCTATCTTAAAACAATTAAAACGAAAAATGAAAAAGAAATACCCTTCATCATCGTCTTCACTCACCCCACACCCACCCACTTTCCTGGAAACCAAAAATTAGGAACCACCCACGTCCTCGGCTACCATCACTCACGCCACCGCCACTGCCCTTTTGTTTTTAATTTATGTTTCGACGTTGTACTTTGATAACTGTCTTTATTCTCTGTTACGGTATTCTACTTCCTGTTTGTTTGTGTGAATAGTGAGAATTGGGCTCGAATGGATGGTATTAATGGAGCACTAAAGTTGGGCAATAAGTTGAATTGGAAATATGTAGTTGCTGACTTGGCCCTGGGGTACTATTAGTGGAGCACTAAATGGGTTCAAATAAATGCTATTAGTTAAATTAGTGAATTAGCTTGTAGTGGGGTTATCTTGCCATTTTTTTGTAATTTGTTAGATTTGTGACAAAAATTCTATGTGATTTAAAAGTTTGTTGTATGAAGGAAGTTTATTTAATCTTGGTTTAGAAGTCCGTTTGATTAGGAATAAAATTTCATAGTGTTTTGGGAGTTTGATTGAATTAAGGACTTCTTCTTCATCTTGGACTTCACAACTTAGAGATTTGACTTTTATAAATACTCTACAAGGTATAGACATTTAATAAAGGAGGAAAATTCAAAACTCAAGAGAGATTATAACAATTACATCATTGTGTATACATTAGAAACAAGAGAGTATCGTTTAAATTAGATTGAGAGGATCAAATCTTGTAAGACAATTGGTTATTTCTTAGTTTAGTAAATTCTCATCTTCCACAATTTTATTGATTGTTATGTGATCCATTAAATTTCATGTGGTCCATTTTTTTTTATCTTTAATTATTTGACCGGTTTTCTAAACAAGTGATATCAAAACGTTTTTGATATCGGGTTGATTCACAACAAGTGGTTTAAGAGCCAATGGTTTTTTTTTGGCAGTTTCTTGGGAGGTTCAAATTAATTATTAAAGCGAGGATGGAACAAGGTCGATTGTTCAAGGATGACAACTTTGAAATTTGAAATTTTGCTTTTGGATTGCAACAATAGATTTTCATTGTGGCAAATCAAGATACGAGCGGTTCTTGCTCAATTGGATCTTGATGATTCTTTGTTGGGAATTGATAGAATGCTTGCAACAATGACTGCGGAGGAGAAACAACAGAAGTATCGGAAAGCACTATCTCAAATACATCTTCATCTTTCTAATGAAATTCTTTAAGATGTGGTAAAGAAGAAAAGTGTCGCTACATTGTGGTTAAAGTTGAAGCAGCTTTGTATGTCAAAGAGCTTGAAAAGTAAGTTACACTTGACGCAGTGCTTGTATTCTCATAGTTTGACGGAATGTGAATCTTTGGAAGGTCATCTATCGGTGTTCAAGAATATTGTCGCTTATTTGGAAACGATGGAGGTTAAGTATAATGAAGAGGATTTAGGGCTGATATTGTTATGCTCGTTGTCGCCTTCATATATGACTTTTAGAGATATCATTCTCTATAATCGGGATACTCTTACAATTGACGAG
>CAIGRP010017336.1:0-17536 GCA_903798385.1 Fraxinus cuspidata
TAGGAGTAGATAAATTATTCAAGTTCATATACACTTATTTAATTTCAATATTATTCATTAATCTATGATATAACGACATCTGTCTCAATGTATATAAATTATGCCTTTTCTATGAATATTCATTGATTCAAATAAATTAAATTTCATGTTAGTTCATGTAGACCTCATTTGTTTAAATGTATATAAATTATTATTTTTTTATGTCTATTAATTCAAATTAATTAAATTTCACGTTGGTTCACTTAACACCCTCTTTGTTTAAATGTATATACATTATTTTTTTATATATTCATTGATTCAAATTAATTAAATTTCATGTTGGTTCATGTACACCTCATTTGTTTAAATGTATATAAATTATTATTATTTTGTCTATTAATTCAAATTAATTAAATTTCATGTTGGTTCATGTACATCTCATTTGTTTAAATGTATATAAATTATTATTTTTTTGTCTATTAATTCAAATTAATTAATTTTCATGTTGGTTCACTTAACACCCTTTTTGTTTAAATGTATATACATTATTATTTTTCTATATTCATTAATTCAAATTAATTAAATTCTATGTTCAGGAATCAATTTGATTGTTCTCGTACAATTCAATTATTTATTTGTGTGCCTGTTTAATAATTAATTTATGTTCTCGTACAATTCAATTATTTATTTGTGTGCAAGTATAATAATTAATTTTCAATTAAATATATAGATGAAAAATGAAAAGTAAGGTATTATTGAAATAATTAAATTGTAGTAGGGCTAAAGTCTTCCAGAAAATGATTCCCACTTGATGTGATAGTTAATATATTATAGATTAACATTTTTTATTTAAAAATATGAGAGTCAAATAAGTGTGTTTACGAAAAAGAAAATAATAAATTATTAAATTTGAAATCAACTTTGATGCAGGAGTACTTCAAAAATAAAAAATGACCATCCGTGTCCAAAAATAGCAATTTTTTTTATTTATTTTTTAATTTAAAGCATCATTTCGTCTTGCTTGCAATTGCGTGGGTACAGCTTCCCACCGATTTTGTTTCCGTTTCTCTTAATAAAGAAATTGCATGCATAGATTTTAACATTATCTTTTTATTTATTGTATACTATTATTTATTCAATCTCTCTAGTTCGCCAAGTTACTGAGCTATGGATTTCCAAATTTTATTCTGAAACTCCTTTGATCTTCAGTTGCTTCAGCTTTAATGATTCCGATTCAAACTTCAATCCTGTTTCAAAGAATCGAGATCATTTGATGTTTCATTTGTAAAACTCGTATTGATTGATTGTGTTAAACTGCAAGCTGTTGGAGTTCCGCGAGAAGAGATCGAAGAAAAAAGTGAGAATTATATCGAGAAAGAGGCAAATCATGTTGATTGTTGATTGATTTTACAATTTTTTGAATTTTGCAGTAATTGTACACGTTTTGTTAGGGCTGGTGAAAAATGCCGCATCGAACGACTTATATTTTTCCGAGACAATTTCCTGACCGAAAATTTAATGAATCTTCGAAGTTCCTCTTGGATCACGACAAGAAATTGGCGACCAACAATGGAAAGTGCTTGGGCGATGCCCGGGACTCAAACAATATTAGCAATAACAATACTATCCGTCATCGATTCAAGAGCGACAAAATTCTCGGAAAGCAGTTGGATACTTTTGTTAATTGGCTGGCAGTGAAGAAAAAGAAAGAGAAATCATCTGATTATGTTAATCTGCCAAAGATTGGATTGGATAATCACGATGAGATTGAAGAGAAAGCGTGTGAGCAATTTTTACGGCCTCCACCAACGCCAAAGGCTGTGCTAGAACCCGCGGTATATTGTGATAGCCAAGTGCATGTCGGAAAATCAATTATTAGGGAAGATCATTGGCAAGGATTTGACTTTGACGGGTATTTGTCGAGCAATGAGCGCATTTCTAGTGCTGATCATCTGGGGAATAATAGGAATTTTGAGAGGCAAGCGTCACTAGAGAGAACTTTGAGTGGAGGGAGCACGAGCGTTGCGAAGAACTTCTTTTTGGGGACAACTTCTGATGGGTATTCGTCGAGCACTACTGCTGGAATACTGGAGGATTCTACGAAAACAGAGGAAGCGGAGAAGGTAGAAGGAGGGGATAGTGTTGATAAAAAATTGTCACAGAGATCTAAAGAGAGTTATTACTTGCAGCTCACTCTTGCAAAAAGGCTCACTGAACAAGCAACGCTTGCTAATAAGCTTGTGTTTCTACCGGAGTTAAGAAATGCTGAGGGTCTTGTCTGTGGATCTTCTGATGCGGAAACTGTCTCCTATCGTTTTGGGTACTTTCTCTTTCTCAAAACAGTTTGAGTGCAACATTATGTAGTAATATGTGAGATTCCCCATCATTATATATCCTTTATGTGGTTCACGTAAAAGTTTTTCCCATTATTATTACGAGTATCTTAAATTCTCTCGAGAAGAAATTTAGTTAATCCACTACTGATGTTTCCAGTTTGTTATCTTTGTTACTTGGTCAAAATTCAATCAACAAGTGCCTTTTCCTTTTCAGGTAAATGGTTTCTTGTCATATAATGACAAGATAACAGATGGATTCTACAACGTTTTGGGCATGAATCCATATCTGTGGCTGATGTGCAATGAGTTGGAGGAAGGTAGAAGAATGCCATCTCTTATGGCACTTAAACAAGTTGAACCCACTGATATGGCAATGGAGGTGGTTCTGATTGATCAATGGGGGGACTCACAGCTCAGGAAGCTTGAATATAAAGCTCAAGAGATATATTTTTCTGCAGAAAGTACATTAGTTTTGGCAGAGAAACTTGGCAAACTTGTATCTGTCTATATGGGGTAGGTTTTCTGAGTGTATTCGTTGAGACTTTGTATACTTATTTTCACAAGACAATTACATTTACAAAAATTTTAGGGGCTCGTTTTTGGAGGAGCAAGGTGACCTCCATGATGGTTGGAAATTGGTTAGCAAGAGATTAAAGAATTTCCAGAACTGCATTGTTCTTCGGATTGGTAGCCTGTCCATGGGAATCTGCAGGCACCGTGCAATCCTCTTTAAGGTAATTAGATACATACTGTTTTTCTGCTAACAAGGAGGCCTTTCTTATTGGTTTTTGAGGAAACAGGAATTGTAATTAATATATGAATATGCTTTGCATATGTGAAAATCAAATATTTCTCCTTTAAGGTTCAAATTTAGCTACTCTAATTTATTTAAGGTTAAGTGACTCTTACTCCTTTTACTTCTTGGCAAATAATTGCAGTTCTGGATTTACGTGACCATGCATATAACATTGGGGGAACAGTCATCTAGGTTCACAAACTTAATTTGTCATATGTACTTTGCTTTAGTTATATAGTAAACGGGAAAATTAATTGAGTTACTTTCACAAGGAAGCTAATAACTCTTAGGACATAAGTAAGTTTACTCATGAATCCATTTTTGTTTCCAGAGATTAGCAGACTACGTGGGTTTGCCTTGCCGGATTGCTAGAGGTTGCAAATATTGTGTTTCAGACCATAGATCTTCATGTCTTGTCAAAGTTTGTGATGAAAATGGACTTTCCAGGTATGATAACCCAACCCTTCTTTGTGATATTATCTTTAAGCTTTGAGTTGGTTGATCAGGCGATATCAGGATCTGAACATGGGGGAAAGGAATTGCAGTTCCTCTTCTTACCACCGGCCATGTATGGTCTGGGAAGGCTTACTTATCTTAGGGGTTTAGGGAATTAATCCATCTTTGGTTTCAGTGCATATGCAGAAAAAGAATCCAGAGGGAAAGGATCATACTTGACATTGCGGTTAAACATGATTGTTGGTTATTGTGTGCCTATCCTAAATACGACCACATGTATACTTCAGTTTTGTCGAGGCTGGGCAGTGGGCACCTTAATTGGTTATTTTTCTGTTTATTCCTTTATGCAAACTGATATTTGCATTCGTTCGGTTGCTTCTGTAATAAATCTGGTTAATTAATCTTTGCGCCAAAAGTTATTATCTTGGTGCTGTACATTCTTCCTCACTTATTTGTTATGCTTATTGTGAGCTTAGGATGTCAAAGTGGTATTTTAACTTGCCTCTAAATCGCTTAACTGGTTTTATTATGTTGTTAGATCAGAACTAAATGACAGTAAGTAACACGCTATCAACAACTATTAGGTAAATAGATTGTCTTTACATGTTCCATTTTTCATACATTACTTGTTTAACTTTTTGTACATCTCTTAGCAGGGAATATGCAGTTGATCTAGTTGGGGAACCAGGAAATGTTAGTCCAGATTTGTCAATTAATGGCGCTGTATGTTCTTCGGTGCCTTCACCATTTCAGATATCTCATCTAAAAGAATTTCAACAATATGACGTGAACGATGAAATAGATACTCAAATATCAAAGTACTCACGTGGCCCTGACAATCCCCTTTATTCAGGTTGTTTAATATTTTACACAGCTTTAAGGATTTTGTTATATTTTCTATGCTTTACAATTGGACGCTGAAATGAATGATGTCACGTGGAGCTTGGGTTTGCATACCGCCAGAAGAGCACTGCCGATTACAGATTAGGTGGGGGTGTCAGTGAGTTAATACTAATTTTAGGACACTTCAAGCTATGTTATTATCCTCGGTCTTTGGTTCTATCTGTAGTTAGGAAACTGGATTTGCAGTTGAAAAACTCAAATATTCGTTCGCTTACAAACTACAATGACAGTATATCTTTTTGCTCCTTGCAAAATATTGATCTGGCTATGATATCATTTTCGATTGTTCCTTTTTTCTATTCTGTGAAGTGTTCTTTGATTTTGTTTCATGGTGCATACTTGCCGACTTGCTGTAGGAACTTTTTAGTGCTTGCAGAAAAGTTGCATATATAAATAAATAGAGCAAAATGAAGCAATAAACATTAAAAAAAAAGAATATTTAGCATATTGTACTTTAAAGATGTGTTTGCAGGCATTGGGGAAGAAAGTTTTCAAGTGCAGGATAGTGGCTTGACAGAAAATACTGAGGATGTATGCAGAGCTGTGAAAGTTTCTAAAGAATTACCTTCAGAAATTCTGGATGTTACTGCTACCGGAAGATCTAGGGATGACTATGCATTACCTGAAGGGGATGAAATTGTTAGTGTACAGACATGCAAAAAGGATATTGTTGTCTCTGGAAAGCCAATTGTAAGTTTAGCTGACAGAATAACCATCTCTGATAAGAAAGATCTGATGGAAGTTATAAATCAACATCAGGATGACAGGAAACAACCTGATGCAATCTTTCCAAGATACTCAAATCTTGAGCCTTCTCTTTCAATGGATTGGCTTGAGATTGCATGGAATGAATTGCGCATCAAGGAGCGTGTAGGTGCAGGTAATTCTTCCGATTCTAGATATTTATAAACTATTATTGTTAGTGATTATTCTATTTATGTGGAAAATGGGTTTGTAACTACTTATTTCCTCTTATAGGTTCATTTGGGACAGTGCATCGTGCTAAATGGCATGAATCGGTTAGTTTTACGTACTTGTTGTTTCTACCTTGTACCGTGGGTTTGGATACATTTTACTAGAAGCTTGATTGTGTTAAGAGTGAAAATTTAATACTAACATCTGAAGCATTTTAATTTTACTTGGAGACGCAATTTTCATGCTGCATCTGAAGTTACTTTTTATAATCAGACGTATGATACTTATGGTTCTTGTATTTCAAGCCCCCCAAAAGTATGGTACCATATATTCTTTTATTTTGTTTTCATATGTTAAGGCATCATACCCTTCGTTTCAACCTGATGAACGATAATTTTATCTTGAACCTGTTAAATTTCTGTATTCAATTAACTGGTGGAGTTCTTTCAAGAGATAATTGCTTTCTTGGTGGGGCTGCATCTGTGCTAAGGGTGCAGTTTAACATAACCTTTATACAGCTATTAAAGCCTCTTTTTCAATAGAAGCATAGGCAGTTTAATAAAAAAACTAAAAAGGGACAAAAATGTCAACCCAAGAATTTAAAATAATAAATTCGGTATCCATTTTGGCATATTACTGTTGAAAATCATCATTTTACTGAGTACAAGGCCAGCAGAAATTACCATTTGAAGTATTACCTAGTGCCATCTGTGATGTTAGCCTGTTCAATTCATCAGTCATGAAGTATTGTTGTTGTTGTCGTTCCAGGATGTTGCCATCAAGGTTCTTAGTCTCCAAGATTTTCATGATGATCAGTTGAAGGAGTTTCTAAGAGAGGTATGGGCATAGAAAACTTGAATGATTGAATTGCAACAAAATGACTTGTTTAATTATTTACTTTGATATTCCTGTTTCTGTTGCTACTGGTATGTCTTGTTTTTATTTTTATTTCTTCCTTTATTGGGTGATAAATATGTCTCAGGATGCATTAAGCTTTATTGGGTGATAAATATCTCAAGATGCATTAGCTTTATTTGGTGATAAATATCTCAAGATGCTTCAGATTTCTATGCGGGGAAAACTTCACATTATTTACTATATTTTCAGCTAGTTGTCTTAATAATTGTGTTTGTTATTATACCCTAAAATAATGCAACATAGTGAGCTCACGTGTTTGAAGGGACAAGTAGGTCAGCGCCAGAAGGCTGACCAATGGACAGCAAGCAAGAGGCAGTATCTTGCATACTGTGAGGATGAGGCCGTTATACCACTGAAGGGATGAAGCTGATCCCATGGCTTAGAGGACGAAGCCAAACCGTTCACCAGAGGTGATCAGGGTAGGTAGAGATCATTAAGAGGGAAGACCAGATAAGTACCAAATCGAGCTCAACATCAGTTAATGGTAGCAGCACACCCAACAGAAATGTTCAGTAGTAGCACATGAAAGAATCTAGTAGGGCAACTGTAATCTTGAAAATCCGAGGATGTATCCAACACATAAGCACAACATTGTATCCTCGTCAAGTGCCAAGGTGATTTAACAAGCAAGTGCACTAGCAGAAGACACCTGTCTTTTATTTCTTTATGCATATCCCCCAAAATCATTCAGTCCAGGTATATGAGATCAAAATTTTTACTAGATGTGCTTCCGGCAGATTCTTTACTGCAGCTCCAACATAGACTTAACCGTCAGAGTGAACTCTAACCCCAGCCTTTCCCCCAATGGCCAAACGCTGACTCGGTCCTATGTTGTAGGTCTTCTTCTATTAATAAGGTTCATGCAGTTGACACAGGATTTTTGACTCAACAGTTAGACATTGTCTGTGAGAAATGACAACCCTGAGCTAAACCTTTTCCCTTAAGTTCATTTTCAGTATTTTCTAGTCATAGATATCATTCATGATGCACTAGAGGCAAATAACACTTGAGATTGGGAGGTGAAACTCATAGAGAACAAAACCGCAAATCCTCACCCAATTCAAGATTTGGCTACCATAGTGCATGTATAGAGCAATACTAGGTGGCTCTGCCACTATCATGGAAGAATTGAGCAGAGTACCCTGGTCATGGTGGCAACCACCATAACAAAGAAGAAGATCATTGTGATAGTCCTATAGAAAATCCTCTAGGTAAATGAAGAAAACTCTCAAAATCACCGGTGAATGGTTGCTTGATACAGAACTTCACTATCGAAGGAGACATGCTACATTGAGCTAGAAGCATCTTTGATAGAAGAGGATGAGATTGAGCTCAGAGAAGTTCGGCCCTATACTGATCCAGAAGACGAGTTCAAGACCATTCTGAGCTAGAAGGAGAAATCGAACCTATGCAAAGCAATTGGGTCCTTATGGTATATCATACACATTTTGACGATTGGCTGATTGAATGTCAACTTCAAAGTGGATTTGTTGTGCGAAGAATGCGTTGTGACTCGTGGCCATCTGCCTGGTGGGGGCAGCTCCTCCTCTGCCTTACTCTACGAACCCAAGGAAAGGCTGCACAGCAATTAAGGCCAGTTCGAAGAAAGTTGAGTCCATTCTGAGCTAGAAGGGAGTTCTATCCCATTCTATGCTAGGAATATCGTTTCCATGTGAGCCGAAAAGCAAGGTAGAGTCCAACTATAGTAGATCCTAGAGAAATCTATGTCCATGTCAAGAGGATGAAGATGAGGATGAGAACAACAAGAATGACCACCCTTAATGCTTACACAACGAAAATGTTACAGACTCACTTGGCATCGAAGATGACTCGTTGAGTTTAAGCAGAAGCCAAAGCTGAACTCATCATAGTTCAACGAAGAAATGTGATTTTTATCTTAACCATCCTATTGAGAATGGTAAAGATAAGATGTTGCTCATTCAGACAGTTGAAGTATTGATTTTAAAATTTTTAGAGCATAGGCATAAGTGATCTCAATCTTGTACAAACAAAGATTAGCCTCAGCTCATTCAAGTCCTAGAAGTAAGGAGGTCTTGCTTCCATAGTGAAGAACAAAATTGGAGCTCAACGTATCTAAGCTCTAAAAGTGAGAAACTAGAAGGAAAACCACTGATGAGAGTGTGCACTTCTGCAGCATAAGGTATAAGTGAGCACGAAATAAAATGACACAACAGTGGAAGTCTGAACTTACGATCCTAGTAGTAAGCATGGCTTAGAGTCCATAAAATAGCAAGAGTCAAAGAGTCTACCCCCAACTCATTTTCCAGTGTAGAAGTGAGAAAAATAGTCCTAAATGAAGTGGGGATTTCATGCAAAGTAACATGCATAAATGAGCCTCACAGGATCACCGAAATCTAGGAAGTGGAAAAACCAAACAACTGAATTACACAATTGGTCTGAACCTCGAAAACGAAGTTCATGTTGAGAGCTTAACTTTGAGTTTGAGATCCCCGAGAGTGCAAATATCTTCTCTCTTCTGCAAGAGTTAAAAGTGAGATGAGATCAAGTTCAAAATCTATCTTAATGTTCCTAACAATAGTCAATTTCGTCACGTGGACCACTACTAAGGCCAAGTAAAATAGAAGGCTCACCAGACATGATGTATAGATTTGACCTAAGAGCAAATTTTATAACCTTAGATAGCGTTTTGGCCCACGTTTCTGAAGTTACAATTTAAAACATTGCCAAAATGTTAATCCCTGGTGGTTGAGAAGATGAGGCCGAGCATAGAGTTGAGTCTAGTCGAGATCATGTTGAGAGAAGACAGGATGAGTCCAGTCCCATTGATGAGAGGATGAGTCGAGCCTATGACCAATAGGATGAGGTCAAAACCATACCCTTGAGAGGACTAAAGAAGCAAAAGCTCGTGTTGAGGGGAGAGAAGGCTGAGCTCATATTGAAAGAAGTTCAAATAAAGGCCGAATGGAGACTTGCTTGATATAGAAAGTGCTAGACCTCATTAAAATGCCAATCTCAACAATAGTTTTCTACTACAATATTGGACAGTACTTTGCAAGGTATGGTTAATTCCGAAAATCAAAGGATGCGACATTGTCAGTTTCGGCATGCGGGAAGTGTCGCATCCAACACTCAAGCTCAGCATAGTTTCCACTTCAAGTCCCAAGGTGATGTGACAAGCAACTGCACTAGCTGATGATGCCCGTCGTGTTCCCTTTATTCACACAATCATTCAAACTAGATGTGAAATCACAATTTTACTCAAAAACTTATTGTTATGTTGCAGGATTTATCACCACAGTTACATACATTACAAATTGAACTAGTGGATTCAATTCATTTCATATATCGAACAATTTTGTTTTTGTTTTCTAAGTTCTAGAATATGTAGAATAAGAATTCTTTTGTTTATCTTTCTCAATTCAATTCAAAAAAATATAATTCATTTTGTTGACAAAAGAATAAAAGATACTAAATTTTTATTTTAGTGTACATGCTCTACCCCCTCTTGAGGTCAGACTCATTAAGTGGGTTTTCATTTTCCATAAAAGAAGTTTCATGCAATTGACGTAAAGTCCCCCAAGGATTTTTGAATTCAACAGTATCCAAATTTATGCAGTGCTCATACTTCCATAAGATGTATGCTGTAGTCGTCATTCTTACATAGGATGTATGCACAAACACAAACCTATAGCTTGAACAAATCATGTTTCAGTAATGTTATCACATCAATTCAATGTTCTTTGTTACTTTTCCTGGATAATCTTATCATCATGTATTATCACTTCCAAGTAGTGATATCCTCTCGTTATTGTTTTAGTGTTCTCTTTCATGTATTATGTATTTACTATTTGGTTGATATATTGAGCCTTCTTCACCATAGTGTCCTCTTTTAAGATGTATGAGACATGCTTTTTTTAATTGGTTTTCAATAATAATTGTATCTTTCACATGTATTTAAAGGTTTCTATTATGAAACGTGTCCGCCACCCAAATCTGGTTCTCTTCATGGGTGCAGTTACAAAGCGTCCTCATCTATCTATAGTAACAGAGTATATGCCAAGGTATATTGGTCCTTTGTTCTTGTGAAACACATTGAACATTCTACTTATAGTGCAAAATAGTAGACATTAAACTTTGTACATCTGAACTTTATGGAACAGAGGTAGTCTATACCAATTGATACAGAGGCCAGCTGCTTCAAGAGCATTAGATCAGAAGCGACGATTACGAATGGCTCTGGATGTGGTATGTTTTCATTGTCTACACTTTACAAATATTATTTTCTATGCAAGAAAACATTCTGATAGATGTTGCTTGCAGGCTAAGGGTATCAATTATCTTCATTGTCTTAAACCACCTATTATTCACTCGGATCTCAAATCTCCCAATCTCTTGGTTGATAAAAGTTGGACAGTGAAGGTAGGCTTGTCATTGGCTTATTTGTAAAATTTACCATACGATCCCATCACCAAATCAACTTATTTCACACCATTGCTCAGGTATGTGATTTTGGTTTATCAAGATTTAAAGGAAACACATTCATATCATCGAAGTCCACAGCTGGAACTGTAAGTTACTCTCTCTCTCTCTCTCACACACACAGAGAGATTAGATATGAGTCCTTTTTTGATGTAGTACATCACAAAGACAAGTAAGAGTTTCACTTTATCTAGGAGTTTGTCTTTTTAATTATCTTTTCTAATTTCTTTTTCTAGTTGTAATCTGTTTTATTCTTAAGTCTTGTTTAGATTGTGATAAGTTTATTTACTTTTAGAATTTAGTTTCTTTATCTTAGTTTCTTTGTAATCGAATAATTTTGCCCATACATATAGAGGCATTGTACACTTTTAATCACAATCATTCATAAATTAATACAAAAACAAGATTATTCCAACATAGTTCTTATTTCAATTCTTATTACAAGAATTTCATAAATGCTTCCGTACCAAAATTGGTATCAGAGTAAGAAAGTTGCCTTAATCCGATAGTTGACGAAGGTAATGGTGGCAGTCAAACTGCCGACGACTAAAGGAGGCTCGACAAACTTGAACAACGAATCAAGGGGATCGACAAATCTCTTCACAAACTCAAGCAGATGATGATAGCGTTAACTGTGAAGGGCAGATGCGAGTCCATGGAAAACAACCAAATTGGAAAGAAAATCAGCAGAAAGGAGATGACTCAGATTTCGGCAAGGACATTGATTTAAAAAGAGAGAGGCCCTAGGTTACAATGGACATTAACCAGCACCCTAGGCTCGAACAGGACTTTGACCCAAGCCTTTCGTTTATCATCAACGATGGCAACAAGCGGGACTCGATATAATAGGGAAGGAGCGAGGCAACCTGGACCAGGGCTCAATAGTGGAGGCACGTGCAAAAACATAGTTGTGAATCATAGCGTCGTTCCTTTGTAGTTTTATGAATGACGAAACAGAAGACTCCGTGATCGGTGTGATGACGATGACGAAATCTAAGAGCTCGCAAGCGACAGTGATCAAATGTGTGACGACTTTAGCGAGGTCGTAGGTGTTGGTGACCGACTTCGAGCAAACTAGAGGAATTTAAATGACGAGCAGAAGATGCATGTTGTGATTTCAGGAAAGATGTTAATTTTGATCAATTTAATTTTGACCGGGTGAATAATGTTGACTAAGGTATTAATTTTGACCGAGGCAATTATGATTGGAGTATTAATTTTGACCAAGGATTTTATTTTGATTGTCAACACAGAGATAGAGGTTCTCAACAAAGACAACCGTAGGGTTTCGACTATTCATCCGAAGAAGAAAATAATTCTCGACCAACGGCTAATAATCGGTGTACAAATGTTCAATAATTTAAGATGAAGATGGACTTACCAAGTTTTGACGGTCGATTAAACATTGAAGATTTTTTTGATTGGATCCACATTGTCAGATTTTTTTGACTATTTGAATATCTTAGAACAAAACCAAGTTAAACTCATGGCGTACAAATTTAAAAGGTGGAGCTTCGATATGGTGGGAACAACTTCAATTTAATCATTAACAACAAAGAAACGTGTGCAAACCTGCCCAAGATGAAACAGTTATTGCATAGATTATTCTTCCCTCCAGATTATGAGCAATTTTTGTACCAGCAATATCAGAAATTTCGACAAAACAATCGAACAGTAAACGAGTATATGGAGAAATTCTATCGTTTGAATGCCCAAGTTAATTTGTGTGAAATAGAAGCTCAATCAATTGCTCGATATATAGGAGGCCTAAAATTAGTCATTCAAGGTCGACTAGCTCTTTACGAGGTTTGGACCATAACATATGCAGTCAATTTAACAATGAAAGTGGAAAATTAGATGAATATGACCACATCATGTACTCAAGGTAATTTTCGGCGATCAAGTCAAGAAGCTTATTCTACCCTAAAGGGTGCAAGGACCCCAGGCAACAACAATAATAACAGTAAGGATATTGCTCCAATTCAGAACTCGGTGCAAAATCAAAGTGGAACTTCAGGTCCTGGTCGGTCTAACATCCAAAATAGATCCCAATAGAGCAACGAACCAATAATGACCATTATGCGCCTCCTAATCTTGGAAAGTGCTTTCGGTGTAATCAACCAGGCCATCTTTCAAATAGCTGCCCAAAATTTTGAAGACGATGATTATGAGGGTGGTAATGTTGCAGATGCGGATACAGGGAAAGACTTGGCGTTCATTGTCCAACGCCTTTTACAACGACACAAAGTTTTCAAGACTCGGTGCACTATTTTAGAAAGGTATGCAACGTGATCATTGACAGTAGTAGTAGTGAGAACTTCGTTTCTAAAGCAGTGGTAAATGCTCTAAATTTGAAGACTGAGAGACACCATTCTCCATACAAGATTGCATGGAATAAAAAAAGGCCCAGAAGTTCAAGTTCTAGATTTCTGTAAGGTTCCTTTGTCGATTGGGAAATATTACAAAGATGAGATCATATGCGACGTGGTAGATATGGAAGCTTATCATATCTTATTAGGTCGTCCATGGCACTATGACGTCGATGCCACTTATAAGGGGTAGGATAACACTTTTATATTTTGGTGGTTTGATAAGAAGATTGCTTTAGTGCCACAATCTCAACCTTTAGAAAACAACTCTGCTATCAAGAGAAACCAATTTTACCAACATATCGGGCCCAAAATTCATTGAACAAGTAAAAGAGCTACGCACTATATTAGCATTAGTAGTTAAAGGTCAATCGGAAGCAACTATACATATTCTCCCCAAAGTTCAAAAGTTACTTACTGATTTTGCTGATATAGTACCTAATAAGTTGTCCATTATGCGAAACATACAACATCATATTGATTTGTCACCTAGATCTAGTTTGTCGAACTTACCACATTATCACATAAGCCGAGTAGAACATGAAGATTTGCAGCGACAGGTTAATGAGCTACTTGATAAAGGGTTGATCCATGAAAGTATGAGTCCTTGTGTAGTTCCGCTTTTCTCATTCCAAAGAAGGATGGCAGTTGGAGAATGTGTATAGACAGTCGCGCTATAAATAAAATAACAATGAAGTATTGCTTTCCCATCTCGCGTCTTAATGATATTCTTGAGAGGTTAGAAGGGATGGTGGTATTCACCAAACTTGATTTAAGTAGTGGCTATCATTAGATCCGTATTCGAACAGGCGATGAGTTGAAAACAACTTTCAAAACCAAGGATGGTCTCTACGAGTGGTTAGTGATGTCATTTGGGCTATTGAATGCACCAAGCACATTCATGCAATTAATGAACCAAGTTCTTCATCCATTTGTCGTAAGTTTGTGGTAGTCTATTTTGATGATATTCTTATCTACAGCAAGAATGAAGAGGAACACACATTTTAAAGAAGTTCTCTCCATCTTGCAAGATAACAAACTGTATATCAATCTCAAAAATTGCATATTTATGACTGACCAACTTTTATTTCTTGGCTTTATGGTGGGAATGGATGGTATCTAGATTGATGAGGTAAAGGTGAAAGCAATACATGAATGGTCAGTTCCTAAAACCGTGAGAGAAGTACAAAGTTTTCATAGGCTAGCAAACTTTTTATAGGCGTTTCATTCGAGGATTCAGTACAATCTTGGTACCTATTATTGATTGCTTGAAAAAAGGCCAATTTCAATGGGGCAAAGCACAGGAAAATAGTTTTGAGGCAGTAAAAACCAAGTTATGCACTACCCCAGTGTTGGAACTACCTAGCTTCGAAAAGGTATTTGAAGTTGAGTGTGATGCTTCAGTTATGGGAATTGGATCAGTATCTCAAGAAGGTCGCCCAGTCGAATTTTTCAATGAAAAGGTTAGTGAGTCTTGACAAAAGTGGACTACTTATGAGTTAGAATTTTATGCCGTTATTCGAGCCTTAAAACATTGGAAACATTACTTGATACAACAAGAATTTGTGTTATTTATAGATCATCAAGCTTTGAAGTTTATTAGTATTCAAAAGACAATGAATCGAAAGCATGCTTGATGGATTACCTTTTGGAAAAAAATAACATTTGTTATAAAACATAGCAAACGCTTTAAGTCGATGAGCATCTCTTTTAGCTACAATTAGCACAAAAGTAGTTAGGTTCGATTGCTTAAAGGAACTTTATGCAATCGATGAGGACTTTTGCAATAATGTACTCGATGCAGTAATAAAGAATTTACACCTGATTACCTTCTTCAGGAAGGATTCTTGTTTAAAGGAACTCAGTTATGCATTCCTCGTTCTACTTTGCATGATCACTTGATTCGAGAATTACATGCAGGCGGATTAGGAGGACATCTTGGCCGAGATAAGACAATTAGCTTGGTTGAAGAGAGATTTTATTAGCCCCAACTCAAAAGTTTATTTGACACTTCTTTAAAGTTTAGTAGCATAAGTAATCCCCAGATAGATGGTCAAACAGATGTGGCTAATCGAACACTTGGCTATATGATTCGAGCAGTTAGTGAAGATAAACCAAAAATAGTAGGATGTTGCCCTTCCATAGATTGAGTTTGCTTTTAATAGTATGCCTAATAGATCCACTAAGATTACTCCATTTGAAATCGTTTACACTCCATTCGACTTCCTAATGTCAATTCTAGCAAAAGAGTTTGCTAATGTATTTAGCGAAGTCATCTTGAGGTAAAACAAAATTTAGAAGATACTAATATGCGTTACAAGACTACCACATATCAACATCGACACATTAAGTTGTTCAATGAAGGTGATTTGGTGACGATCCATCTTCGAAAAATTCATTTTGCTATTGGCATTTACAATAAGCTTAAAGATAAGAAGATTAGTCGTTTTCGCATTCTTGAAAAGATTGGTGATAATGCTTACAAAGTTGACCTTCCAACTGATATGAACATTTCCAACACTTTCAATGTTACTAATATCTTCAGTATTTTCCTCCAGATAAGTTTTCCTTAAAACCACAAAACTTGGGGACGAGTTTTATTCAAGTATAGGGAATTGATGTAGTACATCACAACTACAAGTAATAGTTTCACTTTATCTAGGAGTTTGTCTTTTTAATTATCTTTTCTAATTTCTTTTTCTAATAGGTTTTATTCTTAAGTCTTGTATAGATTAGGATTAGTTCATTTTCTTTTAGAATTTAATTTCTTTATTTTGATTTCCTTGTATTATTAGAATTATGAAATAATTTTTCCTATAAATATAGAGGCATTGTATACTTTTCATCACAATCAATCATAAATTAATCCAAAAAAAAAAAAAGATTATTCCAAAATAGTTCTCATTTCAATTCTTATTACAAGAATTTTATAAACGCCTCTGCACCATTTTTCATCTCATAAGCATGAAAATTTCGAAGTGCCTCTTTTCTACCTACACCCCTCCCAAGATAGAACTTGTTTAATAAATTGACAACTTGAGCACAGTGTTTCATCTTAAAGATTGGTCAGACAAGTTCCCCATTAAAGCGAACATCTGCTGTACCTTCTGTTTACCTTAGTGTTTAAATGGAATGTGTGTAAGTTCAGGTCATGGGAAAAATGAACATAAAATAGACTTAATAAAAGAAAGTGAAGTTGTCATTGCTGTTCGCTGTGTACTAAAGTTGCTGCTTCATAAATGATGATGCTGTAAAGAAGATAGAGTTTTCTCCATTATCAAGAGGTCAAAAGCTTAGCATGACAATAAATTGTTGGGAGAAAAAAATCCCATGATATGAACTACAGTAACAAAGAAAGTGAATGTGTTAGAAAGAGAGAATAAAAAATTTAACGTGGTTTGCCTAGCTCCCGATGACCACAGGAGCATAATTATTTATTAGTTGAGAAAAACTTGACAGTTCAATGTTTTCCTTACTTTCTCGATTTCTTCCCAAACAAAACTAGAATGCTCTATCATACGTTGCACCTGGACATACAGTTTATGTCTCAGTTTTTTTCTCTCTTTCCTAGCTGGCTTTCAAATTTCATTTCATGCCCGTCAGTGCCGTAACTGTGTTTCGCGGGGCCTGAGGTGAATTTCAAAATTTGGGCTCCTAAGTCATAGCAAACAATCTATTTTTTCTATTAAAAGAGTCTTATGAAACTAAATTTATTAATTTAAATTCAACAATAAAGCAACAAATAAAAATAAAATATTCAAAATATTTATGTTGCAATCAAATAACAATATGAAGATGTTCTAACCGATCACTTAAATATAACTCGTCTTGCAGTTTTTGAGGCAAAAATATCAATCAATTTTGTATAGTCAAGTTGTTCAACCATTTCTTTTTTAATGGATANATATTTTATGTTGCAATCAAATAACAATAGGAAGATGTTCTAACCGATCGCTTAAATATAACTCCTCTGGCAGTTTTTGGCGCAAAAATATCAATCAATTTTGTATAGTCAAGTTGTTCAACCATTTCTTTTTTAATGGATAACATGGTCATTCCATTCAATCTTTGCTGTGACGTAATTGATCGGAGAAAAGTCTTGATCAATTTCAACTTGGAGAAACTTTTTTCTGCTCATGCAACTGTAACTTGTATAGTGAGCAAAATCTTGTAAGCAATGCAAGTATTTGGAAAACAACCATTTATTTTCTTCAAGTAATTTAGCACATCAATCTCTTTTTGTTTCTCTAAGTAAATATAACTTCAAAACTATCAACTCCGTACATAAGTCATCATCAATAATGTCTTAATGTCCATTATGGTTCAAATATTGTCAAGATTCTTACAAGATTTCAACAAACTTTCAACATGCATACTTTTTAATCTCTCCAAATTAAACAAAA
>CAIGRP010017339.1:0-34365 GCA_903798385.1 Fraxinus cuspidata
CCTGGACAAATTCAAATTGGTATCAGAGAAGCAATTTCCAAATTCCAAACCTTTCTGGCTTTCTCTGATCTGTCCCACCTGCACCGTGGATGGTGGACTAAATATGTGAGTTGTACCGCCGAGTTTTAGTCCGCGAGTGTGAGTTCCGGTCCCTGCCTGTGACTTATGAGTCTCTATTCTTGTTTATTTTTTTTTTAAATTTTTTTTGAGTTCATGTTGATGGCTTGATGTTTTAGTTCATCTCGATGCTCTTAATTTGATTGGCGATTTAGTACGTGAATTGTGATGATTTATGAAAATAGGGTAATTTGTGAATTCGTGACCGTGAATGAATTTATGATTCGTATTGGAAATTGTTGATAGTTTAAAATTAAGTTTAATTTTCATACAAATTATGGAAAGATTTTTTCAACCGAAACGCAAGTCCCACCCTAGTATTTCCAGTGGTGCATCCGGCCCCACCACTGCTTCTATTCGAGCAAACGAGTTAGCCATTGATAATACAAAGAAGACTCGAGTTCAATTCAATGTGAATGATCTTATGTCTGATCTAGGGAAACGTCCCCCTTATTGAATCATATGATCCTTGCTATTGCGGCCATTGACAGTCGACAACCAATGGCTGCCCTAGCTCACTAATAATCTCGGATCCGTCCCTGAGTATGTATTCGTGAGTTGTCTAAAATGTACTCTCAATGACATGCGAAACTTGTGTTTTTAATTAATCATAACAAAGATTGTGTGGGCACAATGGTGCATTGGGACATACGAAGTCTTAATGAAGTAAATATATAATTTATGGTTCATTGGTTCTATGTTCTAATAGGCAAGTTCTAATTTTGTCTTTTTGGTTGTTTTTTAATTCATTTTGAAGTAGTATCCTCCTACATTTAAGTTCTTGAAGTGTTCAGCTTCATTTGATTTATGATGGTAGTGAATAAAGAAATGATCTAGTAATACTATTAATCACATCTTCGATGGTAACGCGAGAATATATTGTGGGTTGTGGTTGTGGTTGTGGTTGTGTTAATAAAATAGATAAAGGTTATTATTTGCATCTCTAATCCTTAAACTTGTTAGTTAACCTCTTATAGACTGACGTTGTGATTAGTCAAGCTCAAGCAACTAGGGCAGTATTAGGCTCTCAAAGGGCCCTGTTACATGATATTCAACGAAAAGTGAAGCTGCTTGATGACAAATTTCCTGTTATTGGTCTAATTGGTAATTTCCTGAGGAGTTATCTGCTATAGATTCTTTATCCCCGTCGTCTAAATTGTCTTGTTTATCTTCATAGGTTCTATCAGAGAAAACGATCCAGGGACACAGTCATCTTATGTGCAGTTATTGCTGCTTGTACACTTTAGTTCTTCCTTACAAATCCAGGCCGTTAGAAAGGATATAGTTTCTTATGCATTTCTTTTCTGTATTCTTATCAAACATTCCCATCTATGTTTCTTTAAACATTTTGTACAGATAGGAACTACATATTGGTTTCTTCATTTACAGGAATTCAAAGAAGAGAATCATGAAACTACAGTCATCGATACACAAACTGTTGCTGTTGGCTCAACTTTGTTATGTGCTTTGAAAGGACAGATAGTTGTTTTCCCTTTAGGGTGTCATTCTAGGTTTGTACTTTGATCACTTCCCTAATATGCCAACAGTCCATAACAACTGGTAGCTAAAGAAAAGTACACCAAACATTTAACTTCATGTGCTATTGTTAATGCTCTGTGCAATGCAAAATTTACAAGTCTTCTGAAATTGGGTCATAATCATTCTTAAAAGCACTCGTATCATCGGATATGAATGACTATAAGGGAGACTCCAATCATCCTCGTCCTCAAAATCTCCCGCTTGTAAGAAATTCCTTACATATCCCTTCTATCTGTTAAGTTGACATTTCTAACCTATGTTCATAAGGAAATTATGCTTAGATTCAATGTGGATTTTTGAAAACCCTTGTTATCTACACGAACACAAACTTGAACTGTATTGCCTCTATAAGAGTCTCCATTACCATGATGATGGCCTATAAAAGCTGAGTCTCTTCCATAAGGTCTCGATCCATTATTCATTCTGACTGGATTACCAATAACACCGTCCCAACGAACATCCTTGGCCAGTGTATCAATAATGTTATGCATAACGCATACGTGTTTGTTTGACAATTTGCATTTCACCCGGAAAATATTTGTATGGGATTCTTTTAATCATTAAATTTTCCTTTGATAGAAAGAAAATGGTAATGAGCGAGTGGTGAGCTTAAGGCAGGTGTCATTTGGGCATTATGTACACAAGGGTGTAAACCATAATGTACATATAGCAAAGGCCGGCTTATAGGAATGGGGGAAGTGATGGGCACGATAATCTAATAATAATGCTACATGTACATTATATTTTACATTAATTTTTTTTTTTTTAAAGTGTGCCATGTGACACTACACTATTGGATAATTTAAAAAAATAAACAATTTTTTCACCAATCGAATCATGTCAACTAGTGATGTCACAAAGATGATGAACACTTTTAGTGTACAAATGGCTTTTCTCATAAATTAATTAGTTACTGTATTGAAAAAATTACGAGTACAAACTCCCGCCGGGACTTTAAATGGAGGTAGACTTTATATTATAGGATGGGTTGATCAAGTTTACAGATAACAAGCTTTTATATTGTGTTGACTCCTCTTGCCGTGCTTAGGATTCGATTATTGATTCACATTGATAAAACAGAGTTGTCTATCTTGTACATGACGCGAAATCCCAAGCTTCCTTTTATGGATAGGCAACTACGAATCTTATGAAGAGCTCAGTTGCGACTACTGATGAATGTTGGCACCGCATGCTTGATCCAAAGTACTATTTCCTGTGGATGTGGCGGAGATGATATGAATCCAGACCGTTATCGTATGGTTAAGTAACTCTGCAAGTCCTTGTTTGGCTCCTATTTTCTAAAGTTCGTCCACATACTCATTTTTAATCATATATTTTATAGGATTCAAATTTTGTCAACTTTTTAAATACATTTCATCAGGTTTTATCAAAATTTATTAAAAAATTAATTTTTAGCTAAATCTCATTGAGGAGTTTTTTTCTAACAAAAGAGTCAAAGATGAACGTTGGTGACATGCTCAAGACTGAGCCATGATTGATAACCATAGTAATCATTTATAATGAATCAAGATTCTTGGTGGCGAATGTAGATACATATCCTATATCTAATGTTGAACTTAAAATCTCTGTTGGACGATTTGAATGAGGTCTATTGACATATGCTGGCATTTCTAGCATATACAAAGGCAGGCAGTGGGGTCCTTACCCAAACATTTGCCACCTCTACAAATATGTCTGAATTTATTATTTATTTATTACAAACATCAAAGCGTGGTAATTTCTCGCACACAAACACACATTAATAGATTCGATGCAATTTCTGTATTTTTGTCACTTTTTTGGGGTATCTGCAAATCTTGACTGCGCTGCATGGAACCCTCAGGACATGTTTCTGACCTACCCTACCGTACACCACCCTAACCCTGCCTCTCTCTATACGTCTTAGACTCTACATATACATTTACAGATCTAGGTGTAGCTCTATAAATATACTTTCTCCTATACACACACACAGGTAGATATAGAGGAAAACTTGTATGTATATACAACTCTACACTATATTCTGAATGAGATGCCAAAAAACATGTTTCAATCCTTAGAGATGGATTGTGAGTTTGATTACTGGAAAGAAAATAAATGAAAAATTGTCTATTAAATATGTTTAATTGACTTAATTTTCAACCTACAAAATATTGTATTTTTAGATAAAATTATTTGTAAGAAAACACGGCCACATGACCATTTGAAAAATATTTTTCCAGGAAAAAATGCCAATACGATATCCTAAAAGTATGAATTTGAATAAAAAGATGACATTTTTCATGGAATATAAAGTCAATTAAATACACTCTAATTGTCATCTTTATTGATTTTAACCAGTATTTTAAAAAGCGTAAAGCGTGGCTAGGCGCGGAGGTCAAGTTTCGAGCTTTACAAGCCTAGGCGAAGATTAGGCTTAAAAAACGTTTTTTTATTTTAATTTTTAATCATTGTAAAAAAAATCAAAAAATAATACATACCAAACATCTAAAATTATAAAATATTGTATTTACTTAATAATTTCTACATAAAGATAAGTTTCAAAATCATAACTACAAATTGTAGATAACTTAAATCTTATATAATCTAACACTTTATCGGACTACAATTCAATATCTTCTTCTATGGATTTTATTTTTAAAAAAAGGAAAAAAAATTGGGTCCACTTAAATTTTGGACTTGAGGTAGAGGCGCGCCTAGGAACGCCTAGGCGAGCATTAAGCGGTCAACATTGTCGTTGACCGCTTAATTCTCGCCCGCCTAGGCGCTCCAAGCAATACCTAGGCGATCATTAAGTGATCAACATTGTCGTTGACCGCTTAATTCTCGCCCGCCTAGGCGCTCCAAGGAATACCTAGGCGCTTATTGTCGTTGACCGCTTAATTCTCGCTTAGGCTCAAGGCCTAGCTTTTGAGAGCACTGATTTTAACAGGTCCACACTCTACAAATGCAAATTGAACTAAAATTTATGAAGACAATTGATATCATAGCCCAGCTTAAAGAAATTAATTTCGGATCTCGACTAAACTTTAATATAGTATTCGAGTTGTAATTAATTAATTTGCCAGATGATATTCCGTGTTTGGAATTTGGAGCAAACTTTAAGATTTAAGTACGGCGGAATCAAAATTTTCATGTAGAAGGAGACGAAAAAATGTTAGCAATAGATAGTCTTACCATCTACTTGAAGTGAAAATCAATATAACTTCATCTTGAATGTATGGAAATTTTCAAAATGACAGGATTTTCAATTCGGGTGAATAAAGATGTGACCTATAAGCAATATATAAAGATTTGAGTTACTCTTCTTAATAAAATTGAATTTAAAATCATATTAGTTTCATATCCTACATATGTTTATCAGAAATAACGTTTTTGCATATCGTATTTCAGTCTTCACGCACGGATTTATTATAGAGAATGGGAGATCTCTATACCAACTTCACCCAAGAAAACAAGAGTGTGGAAAGTAGGGTTGCTTTTACAACACAATGAAGGCTATACATACACTATAATTTTGTATCTATAGCCTCTTACATGTACTATGTTGGCTTACGTGATGCAAGAACTGTCGTGAAAGGCATGGATTTACAAAAGAACATGTTTGTCTACGACAGAAGCTGACAACTGCTTACACCCAACAAAATTTTCATCTCAACATATTGTTTTGATCATTTGATTTTGTAATGTTAGTAGACAGCTGAAATATTGATTCGATTTGTTGATTATAGGACCCCTTTTGGTCCCTGGGTGTGACCGGAGGTACTTTCATTTTCTACAACTATTCACTTAAATTAACTAATTTCTTAAAAAAATTCTAATCAACAAATTGTTATTCGAAATAAGATAAAGAGTATACAGAAATTTAACGTGTTAATCCAAATTCTTCATTGTAAATAGTTAAAAGGTTAATAGCAATCAATTATTTACGATCTCAAGTTATATTAGTTTTTCTCTCTCTCCATTTTCTTAGATGATGAATTAAGGAGGATTGTCGATTTTATCAGCTTGAAGTTATCAAATAAAAAAATGAACTCAAAATGGCAATTGGTCAAGAATAAAATAATATATTTGTATTTAATTCTCATTTGCTCTTGCTTCAAAAACAAAATAAGGGCCCCAAATGAGACAAAAAATAAAATTTTTGAATTTTATATAATGTTATCTCTAGTCACATTCATGTAAGGGTCCCGGAACTCGCAGGTCCATACTGTCTGCATGTAAATGCCGTACCCCTGCGCTATGTTAAACGACGAGAGCAAAAAAAATAAAAATAAAATAGATTAATAAATTAATAAATCTATTTCTTCTCTAATGAAAAAACATAATTAAAATTTGAAATTCTTGAATTCAACTGTTAATTATCCTCTAATTGAAACTTATCCTCTACTGTAAGAAAAGAAGGAAGAAGAAGTGTAAGAAAATCGACATTTGATTCGTGGAATCCGGGTTCAGATTAAACTTCCCAATTCAAACACAATCAACCATTTCTCGAACCCAACAACTAATGTTATAACTCTTTGGTTGCCACATCTAATATACCCACAATAACATAAGATGGTGGTGTTTGTAAAGGAGCCACAAAGACAGAGAGAAAAGGCAATGCGGAAAGCACGAAGCAAAGGCAGTAAGGTTTTAGAGGTAGCCAGAGTCTCTCCCTTCAATTCACAAAACACACACGGTTCCAACACTAGCGAATAGACATATATAGGTTATGTTATATCATCCATTGGGCCAAGGGACAAAGTAATGGGCCAGCACATTAAAAGGACCATCCAAGAGTTATAGTGACCATGATCAACATTAACTAATTAAGTTGTTTCCAGTGATCCAAGTTGTTTTTCGGGTTGAGTCTATAAATTGATTGTGTTGATAGTTATTTCACTCATCGGTCGAAGCCTATGAAATATAATCCAAACAAAAAATTGGCTTAACATCATTGCTCGAGATTTATTGGGTATCAAAACCCAATAAGAAGTATTGCAGCCAAGATAGAAAAATTAATCTGCTGTGTATATTATTATTGGATTGAATTAATTCTGTACAAAGAAATCACGTCTATATATACATGTTCTCTATAAGCATAATAGAAAAGGAAAGCTTTACAACTCAGCATAACAACCAAAATGGAGCCAATACTTGCATTGCCAACTCCTACGACATTTGTGTGCTGTGATATCTACTACGTATTGGGACACACACATGTTAAATTAATTACTATGAAGATTCGAAAACCTATTAGCAATCGCTTAAAAGACTAGAGACCATTTACAAATGAATATAACATTATCTTCATCTCATTTGATGTGAAATAATCTTATAAATATGAAATCAATTATGCTTGTAACATTAAATTCTCACGACACTCAAACCAATACGCCATTGGGCGAGTTCAAACTAACTACTAAGTCGGTTCATGACGAGTGTTTGAACTAAATAAGATAGTTAGAAAATAATTACAGTTTGTCAATATTAGCAATTTTTGGTCGGACAGGTCCCACCACTGGCCAAGAACATTGAAGTGACCAATTGGACCATTGGATATGGCCGTCCATAGTACACAAAAGAGAAGGAGAAGGCCATTCACAATTGGATTGTATTTCTGTTCAACATTTATGTCACCATACTGGAAGTACAAACTTGCCAAGATGTCGAAACCCAGTCTTTAATTTTCTTTTTCTCTTTCTTTTTTTGGGTAAACAGGTAAATAAATATACTCAATTCTCCAGTAAAGACAAGTCAAGCTACTAAATATCTTCCGGATCTTACAGCCATCTACACTAAAATCAAATTCAAACTTTAGAGTGTAATCGGCTACCTTCCACTTTTTGATAATCCAATAGACTCACATGTCTTGTCTTTGCAGAATCTAACAAGTTTTAGGAGCACATAAAATTTCATTAAGAGTGCCAACAATTTTAGAAATAAAGGAAAAGGATAGCAAAAGAAATAATTTTTAAATTAAATTTGTTTTCCCTTTTTTCTTTTAATTTATATCACTAACGGACTTTTCTCTTCCCTAATCAAATTTATATAAAATATAAAATAGAAAATAGAAAAAAAGGATTTTCTTATAAATTTCAAATTTCGAAAATTTTTGGTTGATCGGATTAATTACTAAGTGGGCCCATTAGTATTTTGGGCATTTTGCAGTACTCACTATCTATCATTGAAAACATGATCACGCATATTATTATTATTATTATTATTATTATTTCTTTCCTCATAATTTAGTGCCAACTCTTTTATATGTTTTAAGTTGTGAAAGAGTACATAAATAGTGATGATTTTAAGCGTGTCATTAAAGAAAGTCCAAGACTAGAAGTAGATAGAGGTCGTTAAAAATATTGGTTGTTGTTCTCTTTTGAAGCTTTAAGCCATTTTATTGTTAAGAAATATAATTATTTTATTTTATTTTATTGTTTATTAAGGGTAGAATATTTTTTTTCAATTTCCTTTATTTAGCCTATATATAGTCTCTTTGTATCTATGTTCAATTAATTTTTTTGTATTTCAATTACATTATGGAGAATCAATGAAACCCTAGCCTCCTCATTTTTCTTCTTTATTTTCTTTGGATTGTTTAACATTTATTTCGTCAGCTCCTGTTTGACCTCCACTTACTAAAATTTATTTTTTCACAAACTCCTTTTCAATCACATGTTTAACGAGATTATCAAAAATTAATAAAAGGATGATTTTTAGCAAAAATAAGTTGGGGTTTACTAGCTGCTAATATTTTTTTAGTAGCACGAGTTGAAAGAAAGGCAGAAAATCCACCACACGAGGCGGTACCTTCATCTGGTACCACACATGCAGAAAAAACAGACATTGAAATCCAACAAATTAATTGGAAAAATGGGCCACAACACACAGTCTAACGGAGTCCAGAAAAACAGTATACTTAAAGGGCAGTTTTTTTGATGAGGAAAGCCGTTTTTTTAGCATGCGACCTTGGATGTGATAGTTTTCAATTGTTTTACAAAAAGTGACACCCATCTTTTTCACCAACACCATTTAGGGCTCTCTCTCTCTCTCTCTCTAGAGCTACTTAAAGGAAAAAGAAAAAAAAAAGAAGTCTAGGGACTTGATTTGTTAACTATATTGAAAAGAATTTAAGGAGAAAAGCATATATAAATGAAAATGGAAGATATATCTGTCGTCTGTTCTCCCGGACAATTACGTATCTGCGTATGCGTATGAGTATGTGTGTCCGAGAGAGAGAAGTGCCTGAGGGGTCAAATCCCACGAATTGGAAGGCTTTATTGCTTTTGTTGTAATCTGCATTATGTATATCTAAGGGTCCGTTTGATTGTAAGGTAGAAAATTGGTGGAAAGAAAATGAATTTCAGGGAATTGAATTGCCTAGAAATTGTTTTACTGGGAATTGTAATTAATTGTGTTTGATTGGTATAATTTTCCATGGAAAATGTTGAAGGTTTGGTGTCCGTTTGGCTTCGTTTTTTATGAAAATTGTCCATTAAAGTGATAATTGTTCCTACCATTGGGTCTAGAATTTGTTCCAATTCCAAATAAAAAAAATTTTTTTTTTTGAAAAATAAATTACCATACCGAATATCATTCTTTTGACTTTGTTTTGCATGAAAATTGTCAATAAAAGTGATAAATTTTTTTACGATTGTGTCTAGAATTTTTTTCCAATTGAAAAGAAAAAAAAAAAAAGTCCATCCAACCAACCTAGAAAATATTTTCCAACCAAAAATCCAAGAAAACATTTTCCTCCAAAAAGTGGAAAATTTGAAAAGTTGGAAAATATTTTCCCGGGAAAATTTAGCCTATATGGCCAAATCAAACAGGGCCTAACATTATTTTATGAACTTTTATTCGCCTTTTCTTTTCTGGAGCATGAATAATGTGTAATTTTATTTTAACCAGAAGTTGGAACTGATTACAAACAGTTATACGTGTATTTTGAGGACTCGAAGTGGTCTCGATAAAAAAATATGTTAGATGAGAAGTGATTATAAAATAATAACTAGTATTTGGGAAATGATTATAAGTTGTAAGTCTTGACTTGGTATTATTTTGGATCTTGTGAAATATAAGGATATAAAGTATGTTTGACGTGTGGTGACGAGAAGTATGATTATCATGAAATATAATTTCTTTAGTTGGACGGAGAAATTCACTTTTACTTTACTATGTTTTATTTTGTTATTAATAAAAAAACCTTTACAAAGAAAAAACTTATGACCAAACTTTTCATATATATTTTTCTTAATCACATAAAACTTGGTACATATCGTGGAATTAATAAGCATTTCCCTTCCTCTGTGTGTGTGTGTGTTAAGTGAACGATTATTCTGATTTTTTATTTCCAAGATAAATTTGTAAACAAAATTTTTAAAAGTCCGTCAATATAATTATTGCATAAATTGGGTGCAATAATAAGTTATTAATCCGTTGACTTATAAACGAATGTAATATCGATCTAACATGAAACATCTTTTTGTTCAGACCTTCTCGTGAGACAATACTCAATAGAATCGGAAAATTTGTCGCAAATCGAAGCATAGAAGTAAACGATGTGAAGATTAAGTAGTCTTATATGCATGTTGGTTTATCAATCACAATTATTTAAAAATCAATTTGGAAACTAAAGTAGGTCAATGTACTTACAAATTATTCTGGAGATTTATCAAATGCGCCATTATCAATGAACAATGTTCATGAAAAACCCAAGAGGTTGTAAGGTTATTTAGAAAGTTATTCATTTTATTGTATTAATTAATTGAAAATTAGAGCCGACTCAAACATTAGGTGAACTATATGGTTGGTCGTTTCAGGCTCCCATTCATGGAAGGCTTTCGTAATATTATTTTTTACATATTTTTGCTATATTTTTTTAATAATAATTATTTAGAAAAATGAAAAAAAACGTTGCTCAAAACAACATCCAAGGCATTTCTTCATCTTCTTGTTTATTCCCTTTTTCTTTGCCTAAAATATTAAAACTCAAAAAACGCTTGGACTTCTCATAATGAAATCAGCAAAAAACCTATTTTAAAAATAAATAATAATAAATCAAAATCAAAAAAATGCCAAAGTAGAAAGATTAAATACAAACTAAAAATTTTATCGGGAAGAAAATAATAATTAGAAAAATAATTTATAATCGGTAATATTTTAAGGAAATATTTTAACAGTAGTGACAACCTCATGTCAATTACTAAAGCATCGTTGGTGATTTCCAACACCACCACCAACGAAGTCGATAAGTGTTTATGTGCATTGATTACCGTCATGAGTATTTCAAATAATTCATCAACAAGTATTTCGTCGACGATCACGGACAAAAAGTTTCCTAGTCATTTGCTCCTTTAATTTTTTTTTATTATCCTTCTCAAAAAGTTCTCTTCGACATTTTTGTCGATATTATTTGAGTCTTCCCTACTGAAACCAGTTTTAATCAGCTTAATTATTATAACACCTCCTTTCCTCAATCCCCCTAAAAAAACACGAGGAAAAGAAACATAATTGCAGATCATGATTCGAGATCAAAATAAAATGATGATGAGTTCGGAATCTGATGAAGGAGCTAGAGGACTTGACTTTGAATACAAATGTAATAGTAGAAAGTGCAGAGGATAGGTGCCCGCCATTTAAGGCTTTATTAACCCTACCCTAGGGTTACCATTAGGAAATTGGGAAACGAGAAAAAAATAAAATAAGAAAGGCTTACACACCTCTTAACTATGAAAACTACAGCTGAATGTAATAAAGTTAATCACCCCATGCACACGTCCCTTTCTCACTTCTCTCCCCACATCTGCTGCCTCCCCCAGCCACCCCCCACCCCCACTCAGGTCCCACAGTGTGTGTACACAAACAAGCTGTAGACCTTTCTATACATGTATAAATAAATGCATAGTGAGAAATAAAATGATAATATAAAACAATACTTTGTTGTTGTGTAAAATCAGCTGCTATATTAGTGGTCACCCCCAATTCTCTTTCTCTTCATCTACTTGTTGTCTTTGATATCTAAAAAAACATTCAGAAAATCAGATCCAAGGTGGTTTACCTGTCAATCCCATCTATATATAAATACCTTGATCAGTCAATCTATCAATCAATCAAATCAAACACAGGAAAATCATCGTCAAAGAGAAAGTAAAAGAAAAAATATGTCTTCTTCATCTGCTTTTACACCGGACCACCACCACCTCTCTCCTTCGGAGCAGCTCTGTTACGTCCATTGCAACTTTTGTGACACTGTCCTCGCGGTATATCCCTTTTCATCCTCTGCCTACGATCAACTATCACAGTCTTTTAATCCCTTCTTTTCGTTGTTTATGTTATGTTCTTTCAACCCTTTTTCTCAATGTTACTATAAATGCTTTTTGGGTGAGATTTTAGCTTATTTTTGTGCTCTTCTTAATTAATTAGGTGAGTGTTCCTTGCACGATTTTGTTCAAGACTGTGACTGTGCGATGCGGCCATTGCACCAACCTTTTGTCTGTGAACATGCGGGGACTGCTGCTGCCCACATCAAATCAACATCACTTTGGACACTCATTCTTCTCTCCTCAGAATCTTCTGGTACATGATCTGAAATCGTTAGGGGTTCAACATTATAGTGTTAAGCATTTAAAATTTGATCTTTTATAGTCCATCTGAATATGAAATAGATTTAGGGTTTGAAATTTGCATTATACTTAAATTTCTAGGAAATGATTTCATAGAATTAATCATAACCTTTTTTAAACTTGGAAATCAAAGTAGTTGTCATTAATTTTTCACACAGTGTTAGGTAATTTGCACTAATTAATAAGTTCGTATCCAGGAAGAGATTCGGAACTCACCATCCAACTTGTTGATCAATCAGCCCAATCCGAACGAGCCTCTGATGCCAATTCGAGGAATAGAAGAGCTTCCTAAGCCTCCAGTTGCTAACAGACGTGAGATTATGAATGCTACTTTTATTTCCCCCAATTGTTGTCAGCATATAGTGGGTCTTTAATAGTTAAATCTTGAATATGTTGATAACTTCCACTAGGGTTCATGTCCTTTTTCTTTGATTTTACCTTTGAAAATGTGGAAATTGGAATCTTTAAGTCATAGTCAAAAATTTCAGGTATGCAGTATTTTGTCTTCTAAACAAGTATAGCTTGTAAGAACTTTGAAATAAAGTTTCTATTTTTATTCTTTAACAATCTTGAACTTACACCCCCCACCCCCACCTCTCTTTCTTTTAAGATTTACCTTATTTCTTCCTTTCTTCAATGATTTCCTAGCTAACATATTCGATGCTTTATGAAAGCCTCCTTTGGCCCTGCAGCTAAAGCATGGCTGTGTTGTTGCTCATCAACAGTTCCTTCTCCCTGCATAAATCTGTAGCTTTTCTTCAATTTAAGAAATATTTTCCAAATCTTGTCAAACGCTAAAATATGGTTGAGAATTTTCTTTTCTCTTCATATAAATTCTATAAATTTCCACAAGTTTGTCTAAAAATATTTCATCGCTTTAGAAATTCATTCATAGCCACCGATTTTCTTTTGTTTTTTCCTTTAATTTATCTTTTATTTATCCATGTAGTAGCATGAAATTTCTCCCCCGGAAATCAAGATAATGTGGGAACAGTAGAATCCAAGATGAAAAATAGAAAGATAGATCATTAGATAATGATGAAGTAATGAGAGATAAAGGGACATTGAATGCAGTAATCTACAGAAAGTCAGCCAAGTTATTTAATGTCTTCTTTTGTTTGTTTGTATTTCTGTCATGTTCAGCCCCGGAGAAGCGACAGAGAGTGCCATCAGCTTACAACCGGTTTATCAAGTAAGAAATTACAATGTAATTATAAGTGCAAATACACCCAAAAGACCCAACCCACCCACCCACTACCCCAACTTGGGTGTTTCAGTAGTAGGGGGGTGGGGAGAGTAATTGTTACAGCCTTATTATTACTTTCTTTAGTTTCAATTTCTGAACATAACATTATTTTACAATTTGTATAGGAATTAACAAAGGCATGAGAATGCCTATAAACAAATCTCTGAAGCATCTAAGAATGATTTTGACTTGTATCATAAAATTGCAGGGACGAGATCCAACGTATCAAAGCAGGAAACCCAGATATAAGCCATAGGGAAGCCTTCAGTGCTGCTGCAAAGAATGTAAGATCCAAGATTAAAAAAATACCCTCTATCTCTTAGGGTTTCTTTTCTTTTACTAGGGTTTCATTTTTGCCATGAAGTTAAACATGTTTGACAGAAAAGGTCTTCTTTTTGCTTTCATTTGTTTTCTTTATTACAGTGGGCCCACTTCCCACACATTCACTTTGGACTTATGCCTGATCAACCCGTGAAGAAAACTAATGTGTGCCAACAGGTATCTCAAAACCCTAGATGTATTTGGTCTAATTTGTTATTACCCTCCAGTACTTGCATGATACTTTATCTGTGTTCACACAGAAAATTCACTAATTCTTCCTGCTTAAAAGCTCTAATAGCATGTTTGATACAAATATTGAGTAAATATAGAAATAAAGAGGTTAACAGTCTCCCGTGCTAAGTACTTAGATGCAAAGAAAAAAGATAGGGATTTTTTTTTCATATACGTGTCAAATATTTTATTGTGTGAATGTATGATTGAAAATAATCTTGTATCAAACCATAAAATTAATTAATGGATATCATATAGACAATTAATTTTATAAATGTCTTATTATTACCACCACCTCCTCCTCCTCCTCATACACGTCTCCACCGCGTGACACTATCATCGCCACCGCCAATAACATGCTAATGGGATTACCCGCTTTGAGGTTGCAATTATTTTTCTACTTAAAAATCATAAATCATAGTCATTACTATTTTTTCTTGTTTTTAATAATTGTACTGTGTAGGAAGGAGAGGATGTTCTGATGAAAGATGGTTTTCTTGCTCCCGCCAATTTGGGTGTGTCTCCCTACTGAGAAAGTGAAGAAGGTGGTTGGATATTGCTCTCTTTCCTAATCGGTCTTTGTAATTTAGTTTCTGCAATTAGGGTTTAATGTCATGCTTTCTTTCGAGGAGACTTTCTTAGCTTCAAATGCTTGTGGTGGGAGAGGATTTTGATGTAAACTGTTTGCTAATGCTAAATACTAATCTCTCTGAAACCCATCTGACAATGAAACTTGTTTATGTTAATATTTCTCATGGATTATGCTATTAAATCAATATTTCCTCTATAAATTGAACAACTCATTACACGATTTAGCTTATAATTTAAATCCCCTAAAATAAAATTTTCGAGCTAGTCGTATTTCCTAAATTTTATTAGGTGGTAATGAGATTAAAACTCGACACTTTTGATTAGTAGTATGATCTTAAGCCTGGCTTGATTTTGATAAAAGTTAATGAAATATACGATAAAAATGAATTTTTATAGATTATTTCAGCTACACCAAACAATGACGATTATTTCAGCTAAACCAAACAATGACAAATACTATAATGATTAACAACACAATGTAATAGTTTTCAAGAGACTGGCTTCAATATGGTACCGTCTTATTCATAATGAGGCTCTGAATGTATAAAACTCTTTTCCTTACTTTGTTTTTCACGAAATGTATTGCTAAGTATGTGTCATTAAGCTAATAAGCTCCTTGTTCAAGAAATATCTCGACCTGCACCTATTAAATCTTATTATCAGAATTATAATGGACAAAAGGATCAAATGGCTATTGTAAAGTCAAATTTCAAGGTAGGGTTTTCCTGCAGAAATGTTTCTGTCACAAATGGTAGTACGAGTCAGCATAAAGTGTCATATAAAGATTCAGTGAAGCAGGAAACACCGAACACATTACACTGCCATGGCAGTTTTTGATTTCATAAAACATTCAGTAATTAAAGACACCATAGATAAGGAGATAGAAAAAAAAGAGGATTATCAGGTTCATTATATCGAATTTTAAGTTTGAGTTACTACTCTTAACTAGATTGACATTTTAGGATAAAGCCTCAAATCTTAGTATACTATTTGAGTCCAACAAGCATGAACGATAAATTCAATCTGCCTAATTAAAGCTTAAATGAGCAATCAAATTTGAAGATTAGTGTTCTCAAACGAACCGCTATCTTACAGAAACGAGTTAAAGGTAAATCTCAAGTATAACCAACATATAAGGGTTAAAATAAAATCTCAAGTCTTAATAATTAGCCCGTTTCCAATGTCGAAGAGAAATAGGTAGCCAACCTCTTTTCTGTAGCTATAAATAAAAGTCTCCTCAGTATTTCTTATATCTCGGCTTGTGAAGATAGTCATTGAAGCGAACATTAGAGGTCGTTGTTAATCTCATCCAATTAATATATATTTTGTTAGATGTATATGAGGTATTAGGTGTAAAACATATTGTATGATTTCAACATATAGAGGATGGAGGATGAATCTTGTTTTTGCAGTTTTTTTTTTTTTTCAAAATTTGGAGTATTTAAGTCAATTTTTGCATTTTTTTTTTTGTTATTTTTATTATTTTCAATTTTTATTTCTCGATTGTTTTTTATACTTCTCAAAGGATTTTGAGAGTTGAAAATAAACCTAAATACATATTTGAATGACTATACGAGGTTTGATTAATATATTCAAATATTAACCCCTTCGGGGTGCCGAGTTGGTGGAGCAGGTGAGCGCGGAGACCGAAGGTAACGAGTTCGAATCCCCTGCCAACACTTTCTCGGTCGAGTTCGTCGCCCCGGGCTTGCTTAGTGCGGTTTATCTCTCATGTGTGGTTTGCGGGCTACTGCACTTGGAGCGAGGTTTACCCAGTGCGCACTCATAAGTAACGGCTGCGGGTTCCTATGTCAAAAAAAAAAAATCAAATGTTATAGCAATATAATTATGCCCAAAATATTTATTACGGTCATCAATCGATCGAGATGGCCCATCAAGAAATTAAAAAATGTATGAGAAAAAAATTGTACTGTTGTCATATAATATTTTCTGCTTAAATATGTACTTTTGAAAATGTGCAGTTATAATCTCTACACCTTGCCTGCGTGCTATATATCATAGACTCGTCAGTCATTAATGACGATAATACAAGAATATAAACATGTAATAAATTTCTTGATACATTACAATTTTTCTGCATTGATTCCATCAGATGAGAATTAAGAAAATATTCGAATAAAAAGTTGCAAATTAAAGAAAATGCAACAAAATAAGCCATTGGAATACTGAAATCGACTCGAATATACGACCAATTAGGACTAATTAACAGTAGTAATTGAATTTCTGCAAGACATAATGTTTTTCCATTGATATTTCTTTTTAATGCAATTAAGTCAAATGCTATTTCTACTTTTTAATGATTTTCCCATTGCCACTGACTGTCAATAAATTTTTTTTTTTTAAAATGGAGTGTCTAACTATACAAATTCTTAAATTATAATAATTTAAATATCTAAATCCTACAGTATGTTCATTTAAAAAAAATCAAATAAATGCTTAGATTCCACACTTTAAGTTCAACTAAACATGACAATCAGGGAACAGAGCCCAATAAGGCCCAGTGCAAATGGTTGCTTGCACTAAGCGTTGGATCGCCCCCATTAATGCTTGAATTCTTCAGGTTGAAATTGAATTTGAAACCTGTCTAAAATGGTCCAATTAAAATCAAGGGAACAATCATATTTAACATTACTTGGAAATAAAAAATACTATGCCCCTGTTTAGTACACATTAAATTCTCATTCTCATTCTTCTTCTTATTTTCAATCACGCATTCTTCAATAAAATAATATTTTCCATCACATCAATAACTTTTCCTTCTTTTTCAACTACACATTCTCCATCAATCTACTATTCCAGAATACATTCTTCCAAAATAATGTGGGTCAAACACACCCTATATATTTGAATCAGCCATGATTTCCTGTCTTCAATGGAAGGATAAAAATGATAAAAACATTTAACTGTTGATGTAGCAAGAGAACCGGACCCTTTTATCTTGAGCCCATGTTTGAGCCTCATTTTTCTAAAAAAATATTTTTTTCAAAACTTATTCCAATAACACATTTTTCAATAAAATTATATTATACATAAATTCAAAGAAAACTCTTAATTTTTATTCACTCATTATACATCAATTTATTATTCCAAAATACATTATTATAGTCTATNTGTTTGAGCCTCATTTTTCTAAAAAAATATTTTTTTCAAAACTTATTCCAATAACACATTTTTCAATAAAATTATATTATACATAAATTCAAAGAAAACTCTTAATTTTTATTCACTCATTATACATCAATTTATTATTCCAAAATACATTATTATAGTCTATAAGTTCATTCTTTCACTTCACAGGATTTTTTCACTCCAAGATTCTTTGGAAGTGAGTCACGTCCGTTTCATCCAGCCGTCTTTTTGGTAGCCCAGCGCCTAAATTTCAAACTCAAATCCTCTCCAAGTACGTCTAAAACATGTAATTGTAATATTATCCAACTTGGAAAAATTAACTTCCTACTAAAAAAATGCAAGGCGAAATTCATACCAATGGCAAAATTGTAAACATGTGTACTGATTATCACATCTTGATACTTGATTGGCTTTTATGCAGTAACTTCCATATATTCATCATATTGCTTACAATGTAAGAACAGCGAACCTGGGTAGAAAAAATCACAACACATCAAATAATATGTTCAAAATACATAGACAAATCAAAACAATAATGAACACAATACATTGATCACATAACTTCATTGTAATACTAGTTGATCATTGAACTTAGCTATAAGCATATCCCTTATTAATGATTCACAAATTTCCAGATGATAAATCACATATGGTGTTCATTTTTTAGCTTAAATCAAAAAAAGAGAGAATGTGCCACCGGAAGTAGTCCATCAAATATCTCTGGGTTGCTTTAAAATTGTAACTTACCACAACCCTTATTGTTTCAACATGTTATTTCAGGCATTACGTCAAACATTTTATGAACAAAGCTTGAAAAGACTATCAAATGTCCAGAAACGTCGTTATTTATTTTTTAATGTTAGGAGATAGAATCTTACATCGAATAAAAATGTAAATATAAACCAACTTATAAATGATTTGATTACTCCTCTTAATAAAATATTGACATTTTAAGATGGAACTTCAATTTTTAACATGGTATCAAAGCCCACTAAACTCTAACGAGCAATTCGATCCGGTTAAGACTCTAAAAGTAAGTATACGGATTTCAAGATTGGTCTGCTCAAACGAGCCACCATCTTGCAGGGGCGTATTAAGAGATAGAATCTCACATCAAATAAAGATGTAAATATAAACCAAATCCGGTTAAGACTCCAAAAAGTGAGCACACGGATTTCAAGATTGGTCTGCTCAAACGAACCACCATCTTGCTGGGGCATGTTAAGGGATAGAATCTCATATCGAATAAAGATGTAAACATAAACCAACTTATAAATGATTGAATTATTCTTTTTAATAAAATATTGACATTTTAAGATGAAACTCCAATTCTTGACACTTAAAAGAAAATGTTCAGAAAGATGATATCTTTGCAGAAAAAAAGAGAGTGGACATACCCGTCGCCGGCGCGAGATGAGTTGGAGGTACAAATTGGGGAAGTAACAAAATCAAAATTATTTCATATTATATATATTACAGTTAAAATATTTCCAAATTTGTTTTTGACAAGAAATAAGAATCATTTTTTTTCTTTTTGAATTTACCATTTCTTTTGCACTCTGAATTCAACAGCTTTGAATTTCTGTTACATATGAATATTTTTGGAATGGTGTACAGTAAATCTGGAAAAAATATACGTGTTAAATAGTGTTGAGAAAACGTGTTTCCCACATTAGCAACTTATCTAAAACAAATCATTTGGATGGATGGCCACATGGCAATCCCGGATTGGCTCTTACTCATTAACATGGATTATGCTTCTTTATGAGGAACATTGACCGTTGGATCTGATCTATGACCGAGATTAAGTCATACTACTGTGACTCTTGGGTTGGTGCCTATTCTCGATGGTTCCATTCTGACTTCTGGGTTGCTTTTCTCTCTCTGGACGACTCTTTCTCTTTGGAAGATTCTTTGAGTTTTCTTCTTGGTTTTGATCTATAAACTTAAAGGTTTAAGCCACCATTGTTGTAGAACCATGTGTGGTTCTTCTTGCTACAGTAGGTTAGGCTTGAAATAGGAGCTGGTCTTGGGTCTGTAGTTGTTTGGTGTAATCTTTGAGTTTATTGGTTGTATTTCTGATTTAGGAGATCCTTGTGGATCGATGATTAAATCTGGGTCTGATTGAGTCACCAGTAACTGTACTCTCCCTTGGAAGGCTTATTTGCGTGTTTAGTGTTTTGGGGCTAATCCTGAGCCCCCCAGATTAGGCGTAAGCTGAACTGGGTGAACAAATCAATTGTGTTCTTTACTTTTCAGCAAGTTCTTGTGTATTTTAGTGTCGTCATTTTATCGCTCTAGGGTCAAAATACCCAACAACTAGTATCAGAGCCAGACGGGCTTTTAGGGTTCAAGTTCTCTTTCGAAAAACAAAATTTCTTTGATATAAAACTATTAGAAATTTGTCTATTTTTATCACACTGAATGTACTAAGGTGTTTCTTGGTGTGGAACGAGGCTTGAACTAACATAGAAAACTGGGTGATAACTCTGGTGATTGAAGGAGTGTTCTGGTTGGCTCCAGGCAGTGTATAATGGTCGTATCTCTACTATTTTTTTTAAAACAATCTTCTGGTGAGAAATTTTCAATATAGACTGTAAAGTAATCTCTTGAAATTCTTAATTGTTGATATATGCATGTAATACATCTCTGTTTAAAACCAGTGATTAAATTTGCATATGAACATGGTTACAGATAATTAATGTGCCCATTGATATCAATCTAATTATGTGCCTGTAAATTTCATTTGTTTTTTGTATCAAGTATTATTGTCTTCTTTGTCCTTAAGTTTGGTGCATTTGTATCGATCTGCTTATAATTTCTTCAAAAGTTTTTCAAAAACCTTTTCTGTTTAATAGTTGATCTTGAATTTTTTTGAGATCATACTATGTCCACGAGTACGAGCCACTCTTTTACAGAATCTGTTATGGGTTCGAAAGTCAAATTGTCACAATTCGATGGAAAGGGGGACTACTCTATATGGAAACAGAAAATGATAGTCATTCTGGTTCAACAAAAGGTAGCAAAGGCCCTTGATGACCCTGAAACTTTTTCTGATGAACTTAAAGTTAAACCAAATGAAATTGCTGATATGAATGAAATTGCTTACAGTTCTATAATCCTACACTTATCTGATAATATTGTAAGGCAAGTTGAGGGAGTTTAAAATGCTAGAGATTTATGGACTGCCCTTGATAATATGTTATTAACCAAGAACCTGCCAAATAAAATTTATCTGCTGGAAAACTGTTTAGTTTTAAAATGGACTCTGGGAAAGACTTGGAAGTAAATTTGAGTGACTTTAGTATAATAGTTAAAAGTCTTGCACATAATGATAAGAAGTTTGCTGATGAAGACCTTGTTGTGATCTTATTGAATTCCCAACCTAACTCTTATAAAGACATAAGGAATGCTATAAAATACTCTAGAGATAAATTGACTCAAAACTTAGTTACTGATGCTTTAAGGGCTAGAGATTTAGAATTCAGAAAGGAAAACAATGCTGGTCATAGAGAAAAATGTTTTTTTGTTAGAGGGAGGACTGAGAAAAGAGAGAATAATTTTCATTTCAAGAAAGGAATAAATAAATCCAAAGGAAGATCAAAATCTAGAGATAAAAGTAATAAAATGTGTTACAATTTTGGAAAATTGGGACACTTCGAGAGAGATTGTTTTGAGCTGAAAAGAAAACAAAAGGATTTGAATAATGGGGAGTTAAATAACAACACCATTGAATCTGAAATTGACAGCATGCATGTCATAACTGTGACTAATGAAGAGATTAATAGGGAATTGATCTTAGGCTCTGGATGTACCTTCCATATGTGCCCTATTAAATCTTGGTTTTATAACTATAAAGAGATAGAACCAAGGAAGATGTATATGGGGGATAATAACTCTCAGACTGTTGTTGAAATTGGTGATATTGCCATAAGAATGTTTGATGGCTCTATCAGACCAATCTTGAATGTAAGATATGTTCCTAATCTGAAAAGAAACCTCATCTCTTTAGGTGTTCTTGAAGATGAGGGACATACCTTCAAATCTGACAACAAGGTCTTGAAAAATATGAAAGGTTCCCTTATTGTAATGAAGGGACCTAAAAGGAAAGATAATACAATCACAAGTCATGATTCTAATCTTTTCACTGTCACTGAAAATACAACTGAACTATAGCATAAAAGGATGGGACACATTGGGAATAAAGGACTAAAATCTTTAAGTGACCAAAAATTACTTGGGAAAGATGTAACTGAAACCTTGGATTTCTGTGAAACATGTGTTCTAGGTAAGTCTCATAGAGTGAGTTTTGAGGCTGGAACACACAATACCAAGAGACCTTTAGAATATGTCCATGCTGATTTGTGGGGGCCTGAAAGTCATCCTACTTTTGGTGGCAATAGATATTTCTTATCTATTGTTGATGACTATTCTAGAAAGGTTTGGGTGTTCCCTTTAAAGAATAAATCAGAGACTTTTCAAAAGTTCAGGTTATGGCTTAAGATGGTTGAAAATCAATTAGACAGTAGGCTGAAAACCTTGAGAACAGACAATGGCCTTGTCTGTAATTCTGAATTTGATAATTTCTGCAAATAAAAGAGAATTATGAGACATAGGACTGTTAAAAATACACCCCAACAAAAAGGGGTAGCTGAGAGAATGAATAGAACTTTAATGAATAAGTTAAGATGTATGCTTATCAGTTCAGGACTTGCTAAAGGGTTCTGGGCTGAAGCACTAAATACAGCTGCTTACCTTATCAACAGATCCCTTCAAGTTCTATTAGTTATAAAACACCTTAGGAATTATGGACTGGAACAACTCCAGATCTGTCATTCATCAGGGTATTTGGATGTGCGGCCTATGCACATCAAACTAAAGGGAAACTAGATCCTAGAGCCACCAAATGCATCATGCTAGGATATCCTGAAGGTGTTAAGGGTTATAGGTTGTGGGTGTTAGGGGTACAAGGCATTAAAATATTCAACAGTAGGAATGTTAAGTTCAATGAGCTGGAAATGCCTAGCTTAAAACCCAAATCTGATACTCAACATGAAACTTGAATATCCAGATCAGGTTGAACCCATTTTGGACACCTTTATTCTAGATTACCAGTTAGTCAGAGATAGGGAAAGAATGCATGTGAAGCCTAACCCTAGATATGAATCTCATAATCTTACTGATTTTGCCCTTATTTCTGGTAAGGCTATAGATCACTCTGAACCTACCTCTTATGAAGAAGCTATGAGGCGGCCAAAATCTAAAAATTGGGAAAGGGCTATGAAAGAAGAAATGCAGTCTTTAATTGAAAATAAAACCTGGAAACTAGTTGTGAAACCTAAGATTCATAGAATTTTCCAATGTAAGTGGATCTACAAATTAAAGGAAGGTAATAACCTAACTAACCCACTAAGATACAAGGCTAGACTCATTGCAAGTGGTTTACCCAAAGAGAGGGAATAGATTACAATGAAATATTTTCCCTTGTGATAAAATATAAGACCATTAGACTAATTCTTACACTTGTCACTCACTTTGACTGGGAATTTCAACAACTAGACATTAAGACTACCTTCCTTCATGGAGACTTGGAAGAAGAGATTTATATGGCCTAACCACAAGGATTCGAGGTGAAGGGAAAAACTGAATATGTGTGTAAATTGGAAAAATCCTTGTATGGACTTAAACAAAGTCTTAGATAGTGGTACAAACGGTTTGATTCGTATGATATCAAAATTAGCTTTAAGAGAAGTGATTATGATGCTTGCTTATATTATAACACCATTAAAACTGGTCAAAATGTGTACCTATTGTTATATGTTATTAAAATCTGAATTTGATATGAAGGATTTAGATAATGTCAAAAAGATCTTTGGTATGATTATTAAGAGGGATAGGACTGAGGGAAAGTTAACCCTTACACAAGAATCCTACTTAAATAAGGTTGTAACTAAATTTGGCAAGAAAGACTCTAAACATGTGAATGTTCCCCTTGCTGCTCATATGAATCTGTCCACTGAACATTCTCCTAAAACTGAAGAGGAAAGGAAACAAATGGAAAACATCCCATATGCTAATGCCATAGGATCTGTTATGTTTTCCATGATTACTACAAGACCAGACTTAGCTTATGCTATTAGCTTCCGTAGTAGATTTATGTCCAATCTAGGTAAACTTCATTGGGCAGTTTTGAAGTGGTTGTTGAGATATATAAATGAGACATTAAATCTTGGTTTGGTGTATAAAAAGGGATCAGATCACTTGACACTTAAGGGATATGTAGATGCAGATTTTACTGGTGACAAAGACCATAGAAAATCTACTACATCTTACTTTTTTACACTTGATGATAATTGCATAACTTGGAAATCACAACTGCAGCCCATAGTCACTTTGTCTAGTACTGAAGCTGAGTATGTTACTATAACTGAATCTATTAAAGAGTGCATTTGGTTAAGAGGAATTTTAAATGAGCTAAACTTCCTGTATGATATTCCTACAATATTTACTGATAGTCTTAATGCATTATTACTCAGCAAGAATCATGTCTATCATGAAAGGTCAAAACATATTGAGGTGAAATATCATTTTATTAGAGAAAATATAGCTGAGGTGAAGTTAACCTGACTAAAATTCATACATACAAAAACCCTTCTGATATGGGTTCTAAAGTTGTACCTGTTGGTAAGTTTAAAACTTGTTTATCCTTACTAAACATTGATAAAGGGTAATTCTCTTATAGGTACAAGGGTGATGATGATGATTAGCTAACTAAGCACACTTAAGCAACAGGGAGAGGGAGTTATGTGAGAAACAAGGTGAATAATGTTGAGAAAACGTGATTCCCACATTAGCAACTTATCTAAAACAAATCACTTGGATGGATGGCCACATGGCAACCCAAATTGGCTCTTACTCATTAACATGGATTGTGCTTCTTTATGAGGAACATGGACCATTGGATCTGATCTACGGTTGAGATTAAGTCATACTACTATGACTCTTGGGTTGGTGCCTATTCTCGATGGTTCCATTCTGACTTCTGGGTTGCTTTTCTCTCTCTGGACGACTCTTTCTCTTTGGAAGATTCTTTGAGTTTTCTTCTTGATTTTGATCTTTAAACTTAAAGGTTTAAGCCACCATTGTTGTAGAACCGTGTGTGGTTCTTCTTGCTACAGTAGGTTAGGCTTGAAATATGAGCTGATCTTGGTTCTGTAGTTGTTTGGTGTATTCTTTGAGTTTGTTGGTTGTATTTCTGATTTAGGAGATCATTGTGGATCGATGATTAAAAATGGATCTGATTGAGTCACCAGTAATTGTACTCTCCTTTGGAAGGCTTATTTACGTGCTTAGTGTTTTGGGCTAATCCTGAGCCCCTCAGATTAGGCGTAAGCTTAACTGAGTGAACAAATCAACTGTGTTCTTTACTTTGCAGCAAATTCTTGTGTATTTTGGAGTCTTCATTTTATCGCTCTAGGGTCAAAATACCCAACAAATAGAAAATAGATTATATGGAATCGAGGGATTTAAAATTAATAAAGAATACTATTATTTTTCAGTAACTATAGAAATAGTATTTTTGGGATGCAAACATTGTAAATATTAATTTAAATGGTTATGTGATGTAACCACTGTTCTAATATGTATAAATCGTCGCGAATCATGGAGGTTAGTTAAAAAGCGTTAAAACACATATTCTTATTTTAACATTATTTTAAATTTTTAAATCAATCTAAAAATTATTTAATAATTAAAGGGAAAAAAGCGCAAAAGGAAGTTGAAAGGTGTAAAAAAGAGCGGACTGGGTACATCTAGACATTAAAATAAAAGGCGCGAAATGAGGTGTTTTGCTCCTGTTTCGCGCTTAGGCAACGCCTAGATGCCGTTTTTTAGAACACTTATTAAAATAATAATGTTATATAGCCTCACTAGGCCCCTGTTTGTTCCACATTAAAATTTTCATTCTCATTCTTCTACTCATTTTCAACCACACTTTCTTTAATAAAATAATATTTTCCATCACATCAATAACTTTTCCTTCTTTTTCAACCACACATTCTCCATCAATTTACTATTCAAAAATACATTTTTCCAAAATAATGTGGCTTAAACACACCCTAGGGTTACAATCACAGTTTAAGAGACGTTGGATGATAAGCTAAATGAAACGTGAAATTAAAAGACTTATTAAATTTCTCATATCATTTAATACTACATTAGCACCATTTAAATTGGGGTTATAATCCAATGAGACTAAATAACATTACTCTTATTATAGATTTGTCTTGTTTTATTGTATTCATATTGACATATTCTATCAATTATTAATATAATAATTGTACAGGTAAATCTTATAATATTTTGCATGTTTGATTCCCTTTAATTTAACTTAATTTATTTTACATACTTATATTTAACTAAATATTCATACAATAAAATATTTTATGCGTAAATTTAAATATTTTCCTACCTTTTAACCTCACGTTCTTTAAAAAATACTATTCACAACATGATTATTTTTTTTTTAATTAAAGGCCCTCAAGCATGGGCTTGTTCTAGATCACGTAACTATATTTAAACAGTATTTTAATATTCTTGATGTAATTTTTAAAATTAATTAAGAAAAGAAATTGAATTTTGTTTATAATTTCTATAAATTAAAGAGTTAATTTGTGGTCCCATGATATCCATTATGAGTGGATTTTATCCATACACAAAGACATACGCATCATAAGTACACATGTGTGCGTGCTCATCCACGGGAAAGCGACTCTAGGTTGGTATAAAAATTTAAAAGAAAATAATTAATTTTAACTATACATTTAATGAAATTCACAACTTTTATTAATTTTTTAACTGACATTTAATTATTTTTTTATCAAAATCTATTGAAAATTAGTAGGGTCTTAAATAAAATAGTAATTTAGCCCCTGTTTGAGACTCATTTTTTAGTACAAATGTGTTTTAAACTAGTGATTTTTTAGAAAGTGTGCAGTTAAAATAGGAAAAAAATTATGTTTAAATGTCAAATTATATGGAAGAATATATAGTTGAAAATGAATTTTGAAAAAAATAGTGTCAAACGAAGACTTAGTGAGACAAATAGGAAAGTTCCTAAATTGTTTCACCAGACCTTATCCGATCCTTATTTTTTTCAATACATTTTTCTTTCACTTCTTTTCAACCACACATTCTTCAATAAAATAATATTACACACAATTCAAGAATTTTTCCTTCATTTTTAACTACATATTTTCCCTCAATCTAATATTTCAAATTGCATTCTACACAAAATAATTGGGGCTCAAACGGACTCCAAATTGGGACTTGATTAAAACAGAAAGTAAAGATTATACTCTGCAAAGTACGGTATATATCATATATAGATCTACAAAATTTCGTTTCTGGTATCTGATTTCTTGGAAAGCACTTAAAAGTCCTTTTGAATAAGTCCCCGTTTGACAATCATTATTTGAAAAATCATTTTTTTGCATAATCATTTTCAATAATACATTCAAACAATAAAATATTTTGCATGTAAACTTAAAATTTTTCATACTTTTTAACCACAAATTCTCAAAAACTTACTATTCAAAATTTCATTTTGCTCAAATAATGATTGTCAAGGGCTAAGTTTATTCTAAAGTAAGTTAAATTCAGCGGTAGACTATTTTCTTATCAAGTATAAATATTAATTAGGAAAAGCCACAATACCAAACTTTTCATATTTATACAGATTTTGCTCAAACCTTTCATTTGTACAACCAGAGGTACCAAACCTTTAAAAATGTCACAATTGGAGTCCATATGGATGGAATATATCCATTTGATCGTTAATTGACAATTAAAAAAAATTGATTTCTTTTTACTAATGTAGAAGGGGTAAAATTGTATTTTTATATTATTCTACATATAATAATATTATAGTAATTAAATAAAAATATTAAAAATGAAAAACCCCATCCCATCCCACCCCACGCCAACCCACCCTAACCAACCTAAAAACATATTCAAAGACCCCCACACCACGACTGACTTCTGCCATCGATCCTTCCCTCGCTTCCGCCACCGTTTTTCAGCCACCAATTTCCGCCCAATCTCCTCCCTCAAGAGCCATGCTACTATACTCTCCACTACCTACAAATTCAATCTCTTCTGTATTTTCTCTTTAGAAAAAAGCCAAGAACAACCAATACGCTGAAAAAAATTGGTACTGAAATGGATTGAGTTCGTGGTGGAAATTTGGGCGATGGAAGCTTTGGGTGAATTTAGCCATATTTAGAAGCTAGGGCTCTCAAATTCCGAAGCTGATGGGCGTGAAATCTTGTGGGGTATCTCTTTCCGAGTCGCTTATGAATGAGAAATTGATACTTGATGAACTTGAAGATTGCCCAGAAATCATTCGCTGCTTTGGGGAAAATTTTACTAATGAAGATGGTGAGAAATTGTATAATGTATTGTTGGAGTATACTTTGGGTAGCTCTTTGACCGATAAAGTGAAGAATTGCCGGCTCCCCAACCACCACTTTTTTGGGTTGATTTCCTCAAAAATTGATACTGCACCAACTGATATTGCACCGTGAAAGTGCGAATGGATGACTAGGCAATGTTGATCGAAGGAGATGGTGTGGTACCGGCGTTGGCTGGATCTCTGGGTTGGAGCAGAGGAAGAAGAAGAGCGTTCTAATTTTTTTCTTTTTTAATATTTTTATTTAATTACTATAATATTATTTTATGTAAAATAATATAAAAACACCATTTTGCTCTTTCTACATTAGTCAAAAGATGCCAATTTTTTTAATGGTCAACTAACGGTCAAATGGATGGATTCCATCCATCTAGACTCCAGCTGCGATATTTTCAAATGTTTGGTACCTCTAGTGGCACAAATGAAAAGCTTGTGCGAAGTCTGCATAAAAGTGAAAGTTTCGGTATCGTGACAATATTTCCTATTAATTAAACAAAGTAGGTGAAAAGAAACGTGGTGGCGGCAAGGCCATGACTTTTTTACTTTTTCATTTTTGAATGTTTTCAAAGGGAAATTTGCAACGTGGTTTAGTTTAAGGGACATATTTGACATGTATCTTATTTTGAAAAGAGTTATTAGCACAAAATGTTTCTATATTTGGATTTCAATTTACAAAACGTTCATACGTTTCATTCTTTTTGTATTTTCATCCTTTATTGTGAAAATCATCATTTTCAATCCAATTTTTTAATAAAAAAATTGTGAAATGACAAATATACTATTTTATTTAAATAAAAAAAAAAAACAAAAGATCTAATTGCAACCATACCTCCAATTTTTTATAAAATAAGTACAAATGAATCCCAAATAAATTATTAAAAAAATTAAAAAATCTATTTCTTTTTTCTTCCTCTTCTCCTCCCTCCTCCTCCTCCACCACCACCACCACTTAGAGAGACACCCCATTCGACTTTTGCCTCAAACTTCTTACTGGTCACCACCACTTAGAGAGACACCCCATTCGACTTTTGCCTCAAACTTCTTACTGGTGACCTGATAGCATACCGAAATCATAATTTATGAATTTTGTGTCGTTTTGAGCTGTAAAGATTCAGCCAAGTAAACTCAGAAAAATTTGATAGAAGCTTTGCCTTATTCAGAACTTCAATAGCCTCAGTGTAAGAGATTTTTTCAACCGCGCCAGTTGAAATCAATTGAAGAAGATCCACAATGGTATTGTCGATTCTCTTTGAAACAAATTTTAGATATTCAGCACTATTCTCTAAAATCCATTTGCATATGAACTTCAACACTCATATTTGACAAATTGGCAAATCTAGCAGTTGATGGAAGAATCACCGCTTCGCCACCAATTTTTTTTTTTCATAAATCCTTGCTTCCAAAGAAAAAAACCCATACGTTCTACATAAAAATTAAACACCTTAATCACTAAGAAAAATGTACCTAAAAAACTATTTAAAGCCATAAACAGTTCCTTATTTTCTCCCTTTAAAGGCACCAGAACATTGCGGGTTCTATTGCTCAGGCGACCTTCATTTCCTTTTTTGAAAGTCAGCTTATTTCACAACAAATCCATCTCGAAAAAATGCAATTCCTTTAGCGATCAGTAAAGATGAAGAAGAACGCAAAGATTTGGTCGCAAAAAGTTTTAACCCATTACCAAGAATATTACCACGGGAAAGCCAAATTAGTCAATTCCGATGCTTTTCTCCACCATGGCTGACCTCTTTCGAACGTAGTTTGCTTTGAATTTTCGGGTTCAAACCTTTTATGGTTTTCCCATTGGTGAAGAACTCAGTGGAAGAATTTTTATCAGAAGAACAATCCCATAGGATTGAATTGGTGAGGGCTGAAATTAGAAGAGAAGAAAGAGACATGAAGCAAGTCATGGCGAGGATTCAAAAGAGTTTGGCTGAGCCACCAGTTTTTTATCTGATGAAGAAAATGGGAAAATTGGTGGACGAGCAAGGTGCAAAGCGTGTGAATCAGCGTTTTATTTTATTTTATTTTTTAATAATTTATTTAAGACTGATTTGCACTATTTCTAAAAATCGTGAATATGATTGTAATTACTTCTTTGGTTTTCATATATTTTTTTATTTATTTAGATATGAGGGTATATTCGTGATTTCATAACTTTTTATTCAAAAAATTAATGAAAATGATGATTGTCGTAATGAAAAGTGAAAATTCAAAGAAAATGAAAAGCAAAGACGTTTTGTACAATAAAATCCAAACGTATGAATATTTTGTGCTAATAATTATTTTGAAAAAATTTGTAAAGATTGTAACTTTTAAGACTCAAAATATCACGTATCTCTTCTTGATGTTTGAACGATCATTTTCAGTCCTTTTTTTATAGTCATTATTTTGAGAAAATTGAGTTTTAAATATTGATTTTTTGAAAAATGTGTAGTTAAAAAGTAAGGAAAAATTTTAGTATACAAATAAAATATTTTATTTGTAAATATATGGTTAAAATTGAGTATTAAAATTAAAGAATTTGAAATAATAATTATCAAATATGAGCAAATATGTGTTTATAATAACATGAATAATTATAGTGACATCTTTCCGTAAAAATATGAACCTTTTTTTTCTGAATATGGAGTTATTTGTTCTAGAAAGTTTATCTTTTTCGAAAAATTAAAGTCAAGCCTTTTATTTATTATTTTGATTTGATGTGTTCAAGAACTGTCGACAGTTGAACTATATAGAATAAATACGACAGTTTTCCAACAAATATTGTATTGTTAAGCTAAATTTATATTAACAATTTAACATTGTATATTTTAGTGTTGGCCAAAATCCTCAAGTACTATTCCTTGTATGTTGAAAATCGAAAATTAGTGCTTCAACCCGCCAACCTAATATTTGTTCGTGTAATTCTCTATCTCTATTTTAAACTCAACATAAATCTGAATCTCCACATACACGAATTCAACAACATATATGACTTCAATGTAATAAAAAATAATAACAAATTATTAAACAACAAAACATATTACTTTTTCATATTTATTTGCTAAGCCCGTGTTTGAGCCATATTATCTAAAAGTTCATTTTTCTCCAAACTAATTTTCATCCACATTCTCCAAATAAAATAATTACACATAAATCCAAACTTTTTCAATTTTTTTTACCACACATTTTTTAAAAAATCACTATTATGAAACATCACTTCTATAATAATAATAATAATAATGGTTCAAACAAGGGCTAAATAACAAGACGCCCACAACAAAACAAAAATGTATCTCAGCATATGTTGACAAGGGCTCCAAAAATTGAAAACGGATTAATTTATAAACAAAGAAATAAGTGATGAATAAGTGGATAATACTTATGTGTTTTATTAGAATGTGTAGATAAAAATAAAATTTGATCATTTATATTTGATTTATAAATCTTGTCAACAGGCTCAAATTGGGTTTTAGAAAGAAATTTAGATTACTTTCTAAGGTCATTTAGCCAAACACATGAAAAATGGCCATATTTCAAAATGCACAAGGTAAAGTGCATTTTCTTGAATTTTTCTATTTTTGATTGATATGTTTTTAAGGTTTTTTTTTTTTGGCATATCAAATTCCATCTCTGTGGAATTAAATAGTACCTTCAATCTATCAAACAATCACAAAGTTAGTTTCAAATCAATTAAAAATAATGAAATCAAATGCTATGAACGAATATAAACACTTTCCTATTGATTTCACAAAGTTTGGCGCCAAAAGTTGGATTATACAAGGTTCAAATCCAAGACCTAAAAATCACCCAAAGTAGCTCCACTAAAAGGGTTCAAGAATCCCACTCAAAGTCACGAAGGAAGTTACCTACAAAATCACGCACAGAGGTGACAAAGGGTAGCAACGAGGACGGAAAAAAATACCGAAAAGGGAGAACAAAGGGACCGAAAGCAACAGCCAAGCAGCAAAGGAGGGGAAGCACTAAGGAGAAGTCGCCTCTCAATTTCTCTCAAATGGGGCTATAGGTTTTCAACTGTGTGTAGTATTTGTTCCAAGTCAAATGAGGGCCAACATATAGCCCATGTTTGGTATACATTCTTTTAAAATACATTATTTCAAAACTCATTTTCAATCACATATTTTTCAATAAAATAATATTTTACATCATATCAATAACTTTTCCTTACTTTTTAACCACGTATTTCTCATCATATAATACGTTCTTTTAAAATACATTTTTTCAAAACTTATTTTCAACCACACATTTTTCAATAAAATGATATTTTACATTATTTCAATAACTTTTCCTTACTTTTTAACCACGTATTTCTCATCATATCACTACTTAAAATATATTATTTCTTCAATAATATCCATCAAACACACCAATTAGTAGTAACTTATGTTTATTACTTTGGTCAAGCCCTAAATGCAATACTCGATCCAACTTCATTTTGTGAGCGTTCATTTGTGTGTTTTGAATCAACTATTAATTATAGTGTCAATCATGGGTTCCAAATGAACCATATGATTTTTTTCTGACCCGACAATTCATCATAACCTCGAATTTATTTGGTATCAAAATACCCAATAAACCTTCATTTTGATGCCAATATATCTGTAAAAGAGAAAAACTAATTTAGTTGTCACACAACGTGATTTCAAATAAAATTGAAATATCAAATACCTTTACTAATGTTTAGACGTTTTAGGCAACTTCTAAACTTTAAGAGGGAGAGCAACTTAGTTCTCATATCTGTAGAATTATAATCTAAATGAATTTTCTCAGGTCTTATTAAATCTTGAGATAATACATTTCTAATAAAATGCAACCTAATATAAATATGTTTAGTACATTCATGAAACATATAATTCTTACACAGATGAATAACATATTGACTATCAGAGTGTACTATTATATTATCACTTATAACACCCAGTTCATCCAGTAAACCTCTAAACTATAAAGTTTCTTTAATAGTTTTTGTAGCAGCAATATACTCAGATTCAGTGGTAGATAAATCAACAATATGATAGAATTGAGACTTCCAACTCATATAGGAGTCACACAAAGTAAACACAAAAAGGAAGTGAATTTCATATTATCTCTATCACTACTATAGTCAGCATCTATGAAACTTTTAAGTTTCACACCCTCATTAGCAGACATAAACTAACCGTGCTTCAAAAGTACTCTTCAAGTTTCCAAGCAACCACTTTGACGCTTCCCAATGTTTGGGTCAAAGATTAGATGTACCTAATAAACACGCTCACAATGAAAGCCAAATCAAGTCTATTGGGGACTGTAAGGTACATAAATGGAGCCAATGACATTAAATTAAGGAATATTACTCATAAAATCAAATTCTTCATCATTAGCAGTTGAATGTTCTTTTGACAAATAAAATGGTTTCCAAGAGGTATAGAAGTAGGTTTGCAATCAATCATGTCAAATTCTTTAAAATTTTAAGCACTAAGAAGTTAGATGTACATACAAGCAAGAACCTATCTCAATTATTCTTCTTACTAAGATTCTTCCTAATATATCCTAAGTCTTTCATGTCAAATTATTTCCCTAACTTAATTTTAATCTTGTTTACCATCTTTATTTTGGGTCCAATTAACATGTTGTCCACATAAAGTAACAAATATACACACTCTTTATTAGTACAGTGGTACAGATAATACAAACAATAGACAAACTCACTTCTCATGAAACCAATAGACAACACATAGAAAAACACACATAATCAAGTTTAGACTGTATCAAAACGTAGATTCATAAATGTTTTACATCAAAGTCTCCATGCAAAAAAAAATAGTTTTGACATCAAATTGTTTAATGTTCTCTATCATAGTAAGCAACAAAAGTAAGCACGACCCTAATGGTGGTATATGTTTGATGAAATTTCGCAAGTGTACGGATCGTGACAAGTAATAAAGTGGATTTATCAAGTCCAAATATCGTCTCACAGAGACTATTATCTACTATAAATTTTTAAACTAACCTAACTTCAATTTAAATTAAAATCGTAACTAATGGTCAAATCAAGTTTTGTTTTCTAAGCGAAATTCTAATAAATAAAATAACAAACTATTAAAGCAAAC
>CAIGRP010017346.1:0-14764 GCA_903798385.1 Fraxinus cuspidata
TAGGTCAAGTCAGCAATTGTATTCTTACACTGGTTAGTATATTGTTATTTTTTTATGAATGGGGGTGTGACAGCAAGTTGTATCAGAGCAAGGTTATAATTTGTAGAATGTCGATGTACATGATCTCGGAGTACGAAAGAGCACAACTAAGCCAATAAGTTTTATTTTGTTACAATCATTTTTGCATACTTCATGAATAATATCTGCCAATCTTTATTGACTGTTTTGTAAACATATATCACAGTCATAGTAAGACCTAGAAGTGAATGCAGTGGAGAAACTAGAACTCTAAAGCAAGAAGCAAGTGTCACAGATAATAATAAGTATGTGGTTATTGATCGACTTATGAATCTGGAGGAACATCAAGCACAACAAATTCAGCAATTAATGCAACAAAGAGAAATGAGATAACAACAAAAGGCTGAATTTGTGCAACCACCACAAAGAGCTGAACAAATTAAGATAGTTGGTGAAAGATTTTGAAAATTATACCCTCTCATATTTGAGGTTACATTAGACACAACAGCAGTATAGGATTGGTTGAGAGCTTTAGAAATCATGTTTAGATACATTAGAGTCTCAGAAGTGGAGAAAGTTGTTTGTGTATCCTTTATGTTGGGAGATAGTGCTAGACACTAGTGGGAAGTGATGAGTAGCATCAAAGATGTAAATTTATGACATAGGATAGATTTAAAGATTTATTTTATAGTAAATATTTTACAGCCCTAGTTCGAGTCAAGAAGAAGAATGAGTTTATACAGCTAAGACAAGGAAGAATGACGGTGGGAGAGTATATTCGCAAATTTGAACAACTATCTAGATTTGCAGCCTATATGGTTAGTACTGACGCACTTAAAGTGGAAAGGTTTCTTGAAGGATTGTGGTCGGTGGTCTATTAAGTGAGAAGTAGAGCATCTTTCTCATTGTCTTTGAGGATGTGAGAGTCCTTAGTTGGCTTTATTACGGCGATCCTTCATTTCCATATTGATGATCTCACACCTAATCATTTCTAGTAGGGCATTATAACCGGTGGGATCCTTGTTCGGTAGATTCATCTAGAATAGAGAATTCATATCTAGCCATTTTCTTAAGGCAGATAATGCCTCTCTATTAGTAACCTTTCCGGAATTCTAGTGTACCACACTTTTGCCACCCCCACTTAGAGTCAAGTGGAAGGCTCTACATTTTACGAAAGGAGATGAGCCCTTTAAACCCATATGAGTTTTAATGCTGCTGAGGTGCTTTATGTGGTCACCCCTTCTATCATACTTGGGAATTTTAGGTGGCACGAAGTGGCTTGGGACAGAGGCATCTCTTAGCCTTTTAGAGAAAGGCAAATTGTCATCGTCATCTTCATCTTCTTCAAAGTCGAAAGACCTTTGTGGTTCATTGGAATCTTCATCCTCTTTTACATGTCTAGGAAGTGGTTGGGATAGGCTTGTCTAATTCCTAGCCTGATGTGCCCTCCTCTCATACCTATTTCTAGGTGAAGGGTTATGTGGTACACGTCCTTGAATATTCTCTTGCTATGTCGCAGAGTGTGGTGGTTGAGGCTTGTTCCTCAGCTTTGGAAGCTACTGGGCATGCCTATTTCTAGGTCTCGCAAGACTCAGCCTATCAAACTAACCAGTAAATCTCTAAGGTCTAGATTTTGGCTCATATACAAGAGGAAAGTTATCATCTCCATTGAATGGAACCTCAGCAGGTCGGCTAGATGCATAATTCGAGGAGATATCCACACCTACTTCTCTTTCTTAGGGGTCGTCGTCGTCTCTCATAGTGGTAAGGTACCATTTGGCTTTAAACCTCATGCTCTAAAGGATAATATCCTCTTGGCCCAAAAAGGGAGACTAGCCCCTACTGTACATACATCTACCTAAGTAATTCCTACATGGCAATATTCTATTGGTTGATATCTTTCTCATGTTTGCGGCCACCCTCGGTAAGCCTGATAGCCAGCATGGATCCACTTCTTGAACCACCTTATCGATGTTGGTGGTGAAATAGATGGCATGCTGCAGGAGCGGTAGGTGAGGGTTCCCCTTCTTCAGGGTTTTTCCTAGCCTTTCTAGGTCCTGACTCTTCATTGTCAAAGCTCATACTGATGTCTTTTCTTCAAAAATGACTTTTTCCCGAATGGTTTATCCCGGGGGTCTTTAGGTGTTCTTTATTCAAAAACAACTCCTTTTCTTCAAAGGTAGAAAACTCACCCAAATATATTTTTCGATAAGCTTTTTCCATGGGTTTCTTGTGGTTGAATGTGTTGTTTCTCACATATGGTGCCAATTTGTTAACCTCATTTTTTGTAAGGGTGATGTGAACAACATATGTCGGGCCCACTCGCATCCACACAAACATTAACACATTTTGATTGGGAACTTTGCTGAAGAGGATTATTGTATATATATGTGGGAGATGCTCTCTATGACATGAGACAAAAATATTAAAAGTAATATATTTAAAGATGATTGCATATCAATAATCAATCATAAATAAATCAACTAAAACATGATGATCTAAACTCAAGCAAACGAGAATGTGAAATAAGTAAGAGAGAAGGTCGAGAATAACTCTAACTGTAAAGAGTTGCGTTAGTTTCAAAGTGTTACAAGGATTGGTATTCATAGTGTTACAATTTTAGCCTTGACCGTTAGATCAAGTAGATGTGGGTTCACTAGACCCAGGATGTCTTATCGTAGTTCGCCCATCATCCACTTGCCATAGGTTGCACTTGAGTTTACAGGAAAGATGAGCTGCCCTTTTTGGAGAGAGAGAGAGCTTGGGATAGAGGGCTTCGGCTATTGAGTATGCTCGGTCTACTGACATTGGTCAACCTAACTTTCCTTTTAACCCATGCCTCCACGTGGTTGCCACGTATGCTTCGACTAGAGCCTCCACGTGGTTGATACGTATTCTATCTCTTATCAGATTACTTTGGCTTGCTCAAGTTGTTCATTTGCATTTTTGGTTGCTTTCCCATTGCTAATTCATTTGGGTTCATTCAAGGTGAAGAAGATCGACGGATGTTAGTGAAATTGGTCTATATCAAGTAAATTCAGGCAAATTTTCAGACTTGCAGTAAAATAATGTTTCAGAAATTCTTCAAGCTACACATACACCCTCTTTGTCATGCCGTACAACAATGAAAATACCATATTTTTCAGAAAATTGATCTACCACCACCATAATTGATTTCATTTCCCGTCAAAGTGCCACGTAGCTATCCACATGGGCAGAGAATCAACAGAAAAGTCAACAAAGACCCAAGAGATTAAATATAGATAAACTACACAAACTATCGAACCTCATACTGAAGTACTGCAACTTGGGTTGAAACACAGTCTAAAGGAACAAAAAAGGAATTGACGCTCTCCACTTAAAGGAGCAACACAAAGACCGTTTAAAGCTCTCAATTCATTTGAGGCTCATAAAGCCGATGCTATCTCTAGCAACATATTTTGAAGATCTTTTAGAAGTGATTAATGTAACACTTGTAATGAAGAATATCAGTGTATCAACCCATTGTATAGGACGACTGACCCCTTATCAATGTATAAATTATATGAATAGACAATGATGTGAAGCCTCAACTAAGTAGATGAGGCCATATAATTCTGACCTAATGAACACCATGTCAGCCAAATCACTTTAAATAGGTTCTCTTTGTAACTAAGAATGGATTCGAGGAAATGATTTTCACCTTACATTATGTACTCTTGGAATGTAATTCTCTTAATACACAATCTTACAATTCCTATTCTTATTGTCTTTTATCATTTCACATGTTCATGTGAAATCTTTAGTTAGTTACTTTGGTTCTCAATGGGTGATTGTTGTTAGAACGATCTTTGTTTCAACTGCCGAAGCTCGAACACTTTTGTCTCTCGCTGTGGAGCATCTCCCACGTTCACGTCCGCCTCTTTTTTTATCACTCTTCCGATAAAAACACACCAAAACTTGCTTGGCTTGGTGGAAGTGGGCTCGACATCTGTTAGCTTATTTTTCAGGGTTGCCATCTATGGGAAGCACAACTAACCACGAAATCCCCCTGGGAGGAAGCCAGTAAGAGATATCTTGGAAGGAATTTTTCAACCCTTGAAAAATGAGTGTTCTTAAAGAAAGAACCGTTGGAAAGTCCAAGGAAAAACCGTGTGAATTTTATATTCGTTTGATCCTTGAAGAAATGAACATTTGGTCAAAAAAGTGTTTGCTAATATGACTTCAAACAGTGAAGAAAATGCACCCCGTAGGACGAGAGAAAACCCTGAAGAAGGGGAGCCCTCACATGCCGTTCTAGCTGCTCACCAAGACCACACCAACAGCATAGACGAGGTCGTTCAAGAGGATGAAGCAAGATCATAGCTAGACTCACTGGAGAGGTGGCCACAATGACTACCTATATGAGAAACATAACTCAGCAGCACATGGCTATGCATGAGCTGTTGATGAGCATGCAGGGCCAATGAGGATACTCGATTCTCCAAATGGAGCCCTAGGAAATGTATTCCATGATCCCTAATGGTACTACCACGAGAAAGAAGTCCAAAGCCAAATGGCTAGATATTACCACACTAGGATGGATGTTTCCCAGGAAAGGTAAGTTGAGGTTGATACTCCACTAATTACGCCTCGAAACGACCCCGCGAGGCTCCATTTAATTTTCCTCCAAACTATGAGCCAGAAGACTTGTCTCAAATGTCAGCAAGTGTCTTCGATAGGCTGAGCCCATGGTTTCCTAGAAATGAGAAGGCTTAACCATCTCATGTACCTAGAAATAGGTAACATGCATCTTTTTACTTTGAAAGATAAGAAGAACTAGTTTATCATGATGAGCCTCAGATTCCTCCCCCTGAAAATAGGTTTGAGAGAAGAGACCAGGCCAGAAGCAAAGTAGGACCTCCACATCCACCTTCATAAACCCAATATAGGGAAGATGAGGATTCTGGTCAAAGGTCCTATGACCTTGATGACGACAATGATCATTCACCATTTTCGCAAGCCATTAGGAACGCCCCTATGCTGAACCACTTCATACTTCCAAAAATTACTAAATATGATGGAAGAGGCGACCCCGCAAAACATCTCAACAGCTTCAAAACCTACATGAATCTAAAGAGAGCCACCCTGGCCATGAAGAATAGAGCCTTCCACTTGACTCTAAGTGGAGCAGCCGAAATCTAGTACACCAAGTTGCTAGAATGAAGCATTCGGAGCTATCCGAACTTCAAAGAAACGTTTCTAAAATGACTTGCCACTAGTAAAGAAGGCAAAAAACCAATTCAACACCTGCAAAACATACGAAAACAACAAGGCGAGTCTCTAAAAAGTTTCATTTCCCACTTCATTGATGAGATGACCTACTGTGTACAAATAATAGATAGGGAAGCTCTAACTACCCTAAGGGGAGGTTAGGACGTGAACTCTCTCTTTTGAAGGGATGTGCAAAACAAGATTCCTATCACCTATGATACCCTATTGGAAATGATAAGGTGCAAATTCCTAAATGAAGAATTGAGAGATCATAGAAATAGGGCCAGCCAATGACTTCTCCCTCCTCAAATGCAAATGGGAAAAGGTCCTATCTCCCATTTGATGGATCACCAGACCCCTATCAATCATGGGTAAGCACTGGCCGTCGACGCTTAATACAGTACCCACTTTGGCCTACGAGGAGATAGACCCTGGTGCTGAAACATATCAGAATCGACCCTATCAGAGACCTTAAAAGAGGGAGGGATAAAGGACGAGGCGCTGACCTAGAAATAAGGACAAAGTGCCCATTTATTGTACTTAACATCACTCTTATGACCACCGCACGGAAGATTGTTGGGACATCACGAGATACCCTCAGAGCACCAATCCGGAAAGAGGCAGGTGCCCTTGAAGAGTCGCTTATCAAAGGCAGACTCAACAGCCTGGGAATGTCAAGTCGCGATGCCTCAACAGAAACAAAGCCCCAATGAGAAGGGAAAACAATTCTGAGAGACCTAGAGATGGTCAAAGACAAAGGCGAAGCTCCCCCACCAAATGATGGCTAGGAGCCCATCAAGGAAATTGATACACGATATTTGGAGGCATGTATGTTGCGGGAGAGGGAGAGTCTAGGAACTCACAAAGGAACTATGCCAGGGAAGCAAATGACCCTCCTATGACGAGCTTCATAGTTAACTGAGCCTTCACTAAAAAGCAATTCTACCAATCACCTTTACAAAAGATGATGCAGTACGTGTACATTATCCACACTGCGACGCCCAAGTGGCGAGGGCCGTCGTAGCACGCAATGGCCTAAAAAGAATGTTAGTGGATAATGAAAGCTCTCTCACATCATCTTTGAAGCTACTTTTGACAAGATGAAAGTTGACCATGAGCTGACCCTAATGAGTTTTCCCTTGTACGATTTCATAGGAGATAACATCATTACAAGGGGTAAGATCAATCTAGAAATAGAAATGGGGATTGTACATTTGACTGCTCACTGTTTCATGGAAATTTTGGTGGTAGATAATCGCTCCGCTTATCATGAAGTACTGGGGAGGTCAATCTTGAAGGAACTTTGGGCTGTCATTTATATTCATCATTTATGCATGAAATTCCCAATTGAGAATGGAATTGAAACGATTCGAGGTGATCAAAGAAGCACAAGGGAATGTTACTCGAACTCCATAAGGAAATTTGAACCAAGAAGCGTCAACGTGATCGTCACAGACATTGATATGGAAGACGTCCTTGAACAAGGAAAAAACCTTGAATAATTGGAAGATGTCAAAATGACGGATGCCCTTGAAGAAGTGGTCATCCTTGGAGTCATACGTATGTCTGAAGAAGAGGCTGTCTGTGAACAACATATCACCCCTGAAGAAGGGAGTGCTGCTAAAGAAGTAGTTAGTTTTGAGAAGTTGAACCTTCACGTCATTGATTGCAAGCCTCAAATAGCACCTATGAAAGAAGTGGAGAACTTCCCAATAGACCCACAAGACCCCTCCAAACATTTGCAGATTGAAAACAATCTGTACATAGAAGCTAAGGAGGAGCTGAAAAGCTTCTTAATGACAAATCTCGATGTCTTTGCTTGGAAGCACGGAGACATGGTTGGTATTAGCCCGAAGGTCAGTTGCCATCAATTAAATATTGACCCCAAAGGCCATAGCACACAAACAAAAAAGAAAGCTCTCAATCCAGAGAGATATGAAGCTCTCAAAGATGAAGTTAAGAAACTGACCGACAATGGATTTATCCAGGAGTCAGTGTATCCTAAATGGGTGTCTAACCCAGTGCTGGAAAAAAATCACAATGGAAAGTAGAGGGTTTCCGTGGGTTTTTCAAACCTGAACCAAACCAGTCTTAGGGACAACTTTCCACTTCCTAGAATAAACCAACTTGTGGATTAGACTACAAGACAAGAACTTCTTAGCTTCACGGATGCATATTCTGGGTACAACTAGATCCCAATGCTCCCAGCAGATGAAGAACACAATTCCTTCATCACAGACAAATGTTCTATTGCTACAAGTTCGGGTTGAAAAATGCTGGGGCTACCTACTAAAGACTTGTCAACAAAATGGTCACCGACCTTATTAGGAAAACCATGGAGGTCTATGTGGACAACATGCTGGTAAAGAGCTTAAAAGCAAGAGATCTTGTTAAAAACCTTAACGAAACATTTCAAATTTTGAGGAGGTACCGAATGAAGCTTAATCCTTTAAAATGTTCCTTTGGAGTCAAATCGAAAAAGTTTTTAGGCTACAATATCAACCAAAGAGGCATCGAAACTAACCTTGAAAAGGTTAAAGCTTCAATTGATATGAGGTCACCTAAAAAATCGAAGGAGGTGCAAAGCCTCATCAGACGAATAGCTGTCTTAAACCGCTTCATCTCTAAAGCAATGGACAAGTGCCTACCGTTCTTTAAAATTCTCAAAAGTGGAAATAAGTTCCAATGGATAAAGAAATGTGAGGAAGCTCTCCAAGAAGTGAAGAAGCATTTGGGACAGGCTCGCCTCCTCTCCAAACCTAGGGCTAACGAGCCATCATAGTTATATTTCGCAATAACCATTAAAGCATAAGTGCGATTTTAATAAGATAGGAGAATGATCACTAGCTGCCGGTTTACTACGCGAGCAAAGCACTTTTGGCAGCCGATGCTTGCTATCTAGACATGGAGAAGCTAGCGCTCTCCTTGGCGATAGCATCTCGAAAGTTGAGACCATATTTCTAGACTCATACTATTTATGTGTTGACAAGTTTTCTCCTCGAGCAAGTAATACAGAAGCCGATGCCTCGGGGAGGTTACTGAAATGGGCTATGGAACTCAGTGAATTTGATATTGTGTTTAAACTAAGGGATGCCATCAAGGGGCAAGCCCATGCAGATTTTATGGCTGAATTCACTCCTATTCCAGAAACAGAAAAAGAGATGGAACTTGTCGAACCTCCAACATGGAGCCGTTTTAGGGATGGATAATCGGGAGACTCTAAGTTAGGGGTCGGAGTCGTCCTTGTCAGTTTGGAAGGACATAAGCTTACTTGTGCTATACAGTTCGATTTCAAAGCCACCAATAATGTAGTAGAATACGTATCCCTCATCGTCAGCCCTAGGCTAGCCAAAGAAATGTAAGCTAAGAGGCTCATTATTAGTAGCGGTTCCCAACTGGTAGTGAGTCAGGTCCATAGCAATTTTTCAGCTATAGATAAGTCCATGGCTACGTACTTGAAATTGGTAATGAAATTCATCCCTTCTTTTGAAAGATTCGAGTTGGTACAAATCCCACGCATAGATGCTCCTTTATGGATGAAGCCAATTATATCATTTCTCAAGGACCAAACACTACCAACTGAAAAAGAGGAAACCCAACAGGAAGTCGAGGAAAAGATTCTTGAAAACTTATACTTTGAACTCTTAGATATGACAAGGAAATATCTACAAAGATTTTTTTTAGCATTTTCACCTTACATTACATACTCTTAGAATATAAATCTCTTAATACACAATCTTACAATTCCTATTCTTATTGTCTTCTTTCTTTTCACATGCTCATGTCAAATCTTTAGTTAGTTATTTTGGTTCTCAATGCATGATTGTTGCTAGCGCGATCATCTTTGTTTCAACTGCCGGAGCTTGAACACTTTTGCCTTCCACCATGGAGCATCTCCCGCATTCATGTCCACCTCTTTTTTTACCGCTCCTCCAGTAAAAAATGCGCTGGAACTTGCTTGGCTTGGGGGGAGTGGGCCTGCCATCTATTGGCTCATTTTTCGAGGGTGAACAAAAACCAACGATGAAATCCGTTAAAATTGATTGCCATTGTTTATCTAGAACTAAGAGTGGTTGCAACCAACGACAAATTTTATGAGTTCTAAAATATGTATTCATTAGATTATACGACAATACACAAACCTAGTACCCAACAAAAATGACGTATCCAAGTGTACCATCACAATCATTTCCGTTTCATGAGTAAAATATCATTATTCTGTATCTTTCAGCCTACTGATTGCAAATGACAATGGATACCCTTCCTACAGTAATACACAACCAATGGCTTGGCTCAAAAGCATCAGTATGCACCTCAATGGCATTTACAAGTCCAGTAAAACAACATTGGTTCATTTGAAACTAAATTGTTTCGGCTTATTGAAAGCATTCATGCCTCAGTCTATTCTCATTTTTGGGTTTTCTTCAACAAACAAGGCAATTTACATTCTTGGAATAAGCTTCTATTTAATGACAACACTTCAATTGAAACAAAAGTTTCAGCTTATTGAAAGCATTTTGACACACCTCAATACATACCCATTTTTTAGTTTTCTTTGACAAAGTAACACAATTCACTTTCTAGGAATAGCCTTCTATTAAATGATGATAATAATAGTTGGCTAAACAAAGAAATAAATAAAGTTCGGTAACTTTAATCGTGCCAAGCCAATCCACAATTGCCTTCACTCTAAGGTAATAATTCTATTTTTTCCATGACTTAATCAATGGCCTAAGAATTCAAACCCTTTCAAACAAAATTCACATTTCTTAATTTTTTACATGCACTTCGTATTGATGCCGAGAACAATGAACAAGAACAACCAAAGAAGAGAGAGCAAGAAAAGAGAATTAGGAGGAAGATTGCAAATTTTATTCAATAATTACTTTATGTCTATTACAATCAAAGAATCCAATTTTATATAGTCTAATATAGGACTTATAAGGAAACTTAGAATTTCCTTCATAAGGAAACAAAATCAATTGTCTTAAAATCACAATAAAATATAATATTAATTAATAAGGAAAATAATATAATATACTAATTGACTTAATTTCTTCTATGGCTAGAATAGACTTTTCAACTTTTCATGTTGCATCATTCCTCTTGTTTGGAAAGAACTCAACTCTTTTGATGTATAATCCAAATAGGCATCCAAAAGCGTGGAATCCTGGTGGCAGGACTCATCTTTAGTATTCCAAGTAGCATAACAAGACGGATTGCCCTTTTAATGCACTGGAAACCTACGAATGCCTATAGTGTGATACCGCCAATATATAATGATCATTATTTAAAGAAATTTTACGTTTAATCTCACCATGCAAGTCGCAAATGTGATAAACAAAAGCCTGAATGATCAAATGGTTGGCATGGAAAAAACCTTGAACAACATCGAATGGGTTATGATTGATAGACCTATTGATAAAATAATTATAAGTAAACTCAACAGTGACAACACAAAATCCTAATTATCTGATTTATTCCCAACTAAGCAATTAAGTAGATTACCTAGACAACATGCCATCATTGTGGGGGTGAAAGATGAAAACTCAAGTGTCGTCCCAAATAGTTTTCACGGCGTCTTCCAAAAATAACTAACAAACTTAACATATCAATCAAACATAATAGTCACTGAAAGATCATAGAGGTGGACTACCTCTTGGAAGAATAACTTAGCAATATGCAAAGCATCAGTAGATTTGGAACATGGAATGAAATATACCATCTTAGAGAACCTATCCACTACCACAAAAATGGAATCATGACCTCTAGAAGTTTTAGGTAACTCGAGAACGAAATCTATACAAAGGTCATGCCAATGAGTATAAGGAACAGGAAGAAAAGTATACATTTCAATTTTTTAACGTCGTGCCTTGCCAAACTAAAATGTACGACATTGAGAGACTTGTAACGTCTTTCCTAGGGAAAGGCCAATAAAATCGATAATCAACTAAAGCGATAGTTTTATCTCGACCAAAATGACCATCTAGACCCCCTGCATGTAGTCTCCAGACCAGGAAGTCACAAAGTGAGGTACGAAAAATATATAACTTGATGGCCTTGAAAAGATAAACATCTTTAACCAAGAAAACAACATGATCATGAGAAGGAATATCTAAGAGTTCCTGATAGATGATGCCAAAGTTAGGACAAAGCGCTCAAGTCCCACCACAATAATGTTCATAGAATCAAGTATTGTAGTGATAAGAGTAAGAACGTCACTTGCTTTTTTCGATTAAAGTCCTGTGATGGAGAACAAAAGTGTACTCTTGAAGAAACTCAACCTACTTAACATGTCGCTGATAATTAAATTAAGGTATTGAAGAGCCTGATAGTTGAAATAGAGAACAAATCTTAAAGCACCAGGTAATATCACCAGTGATGGAGAGATTGGACAATAACATAAAACTCTTTGTCATATGACAAATACTTTTGCTTAGCCCAATTTAATTTTTTGCTAAAGTAAGCGATGAAATGACCATCCTGACTTAAGACACCTCTAATACCTACACCAAACCTATCACAGACCACTTCAAAAACCTTAGAAAGATCAAGTTAGCATAAGATGAGTGCCTTAATCAACTTTTGCTTAATGACTAAGAAGGCTTTATGGGCTGAAGTGGTTCAACGAAAATCACTTTTTTTTCATACGCTCAGTTATAAAAGTGGTGATAAATCTAAAATCTTGAATGAATCTCCTATATAATAATGCTTATACATGAAAGCTACGAACCTCAGTAAACATGGTAGATCTAGGCAATTCGTGAATAATAGAGATTTTAGCTGGATCAGCAGAAATACTCTAGATAGAAATGATGAAGCCTAATAAGAGAACTTGTGACTAGTGGAATAACCATTTTTAAAAGTTAGTACACAACTATACTGAACAAAGAATAAGGAATATTTTTCGAAGGTGATCGAAGTGTGCCTTTTGTGACCAACTATACATTAAAATGTCATCAAAATAAACAAAGAAAAAAACTTTCCAATAAAAGTTCACAAGATATAGGTCATGACCGCATAAAAGTACTATGTGCAATTGCTAAAGGCATAACTAACCATTTTATACAAACTATCCTGAACTTTAAATGCCATTTTCCATTTATCCCATGCTCTAGTTCAAATTTTATGATAGTCACTCCGTAAATCAATCTTAAAAAACCTTAAAGATCCTTCCAACTTATCTAACGTATCTTCAAGATGTGGAATAGAAATCAATACTTAACATTGACTTTGTTGATAGCACCACGACTATCAATACACATGCACCAATAGCCATCTTTCTTAGGGATAAATAAGATCGGGACCGCACAAGGACTAAGGCTAGGGCGAATAAAAAATTATCTAGTAAATCCGCATTTTTTCTATTAAGTTTTGCTTGTTCAGAAGAGTTCATCCTATAATGGATGTGATTTGGAAATTGGGAACCAGGACGAGATTGATATCATGTTGAATGTCTTACATAGAAGGGAGCTCATCAAGATGGTCGACAGGAGTGATGTTACCAAAATCATCTACCAAAGAAGTTACCTCCAGTTGAAAGTCGATGTGAGAGTTAGAGGAGGAATGTGAACATGCTTTGGCGACCAAGGTAAACATGAGCAAAAAATTGGAATGTTCGCAACACTCGTAGGTTTTGAGATGGGCGTTGGTTTCTTTGAGACTTAGATAGCTTAACCAGAAGGAAACAAATAGGTTTTCCATTATGGAAAAACTCATAAGTATTGTCATGCCCAAAGTGCTTAGCATCATGATCATAAACTAGGGGTATCCTAAGAGAATATATACGATGTCCATTGGTAAGACATCAAGTAAATGTCCTATGAGAAGAATGAGCTCAACTTAAGAGGTAACAGACAACGATGAGTGATAGGTAAAGAAGTTAGATCAACCCAAGTCATTCTAAAAGGTTAAAGATATGGTTCGAGTTTGAAGCTAAACTTGGCCATGGCAGACTTAGAGATGGAATTCATGGTGCTACCACCTTTAATAACTAACTTACAAGAGCAAAAGTTGCATGGGATGTAGGTATGAAAAATAGAAGTTTGTTTCTATGAATCAAAGGGCGAAGGTACGATGAGGACATCGAGAGGCAATATTACCTCGAGTGTGACAATTTTAACACATGATTTGAGAGATGGGGCCTCAAGAATAACTACACAATGGAAGTGAACCCTTAGTGGTATCTCGAGGAATTGTAGGAGTAAAGAAATACCTAACAACATTACAGGTTTGGACGGACATAGGGCCATTACTCTGAGCGATGATCGAAGGGAAATAAGATTGATGTTGATCGAAAAAGGTAGAAGGACCACACCATGTATATGCAATTCAAAAATAATGCTCATGTTCGAGGGCCTTGTGGAAAGCATCTTCTAAAGAGTCAAAATTGAATACAACGACTCGATATTTAAGGTAAGCTCTCAAGGCATTAAGAAACCTAGTAACAGTGATGTCCTCTGGTTCAGCAAGGTTAGAATGGTACAACAACTTATCAAAACGAGATCTATACTCTAACATGATCGAGGAGTTTTACCTATGGTTGAGAAGATGCTCAAAGACTTAAGACGACGGTGAGACATAATATACTTCTCAGTGAGCTTAACCTTTATTGATCTACCATACAGTAATAAGCTAACCTAATCATTCGAGGGTCTGCATAACTGTTTGTTAATAACAATTAGTCGATTTGACAAGTTTTATTTTGACGAAATGAATATGCTGATAGTCAAGCATGTGGTACCAGTTGAAGTATTCTTTGATAGCATTGAGCCAGTCATGAAAGGTTTTAGGATCTAAGCGAACATCAAATTTCAGGGACATCTACCATTACTTTCTTAGTGACGTTATTGACATGCTCCCGATGTTGGTCATAATGTAAGGAAGGGTTCTAGACGAGGAACATGATTGACAAATGGATTACAATGATCATAGGGGATTTAGGGCCTAGATCTTGATTACATAGATTGGGTAGTATGTTGTCAAGAGTGTGGTAAAGTAAATCGTAGACGACCAATGACCGTGCTTTGATTGGAGGTCTGGGTTTAAACTCTATTTCGAATTCGCCAAGCTCTATTGCCCATTTCAGTAATCTTCCGAACTTCTGAAGTATGTGCTTTAATGGTTGATTTGTAAGCACAACAATGGGATATGACTGAAAGCACTGCACAATTTCCTTGCAGCTACAACTAAGGCTAGAGCAAGTTGTTCGGCTAAAGTGTACCGATTTAAGCATCAAGAAGTACTTTACTTACATAATAGATCGGTTGCTAAATCTCGTTGACCTCTTTCACTAATACTCCACTCATTTCATTTTTGATAACTGCCAAATAAAATAACAAAGTGTCATTAGGCTCTAGTTTTGTAAGAATTGGAAGTGCAATGAATGTTTGCTTGAGCTCTTGAAAGGCTAGCTCACATTCTTCATTCCAACCAAAGTTTTGATTAACCCTTAAAGTTATGAAAAATTGAAAGCATCTCGAGACATGAACCTGTTTAGAGCTACAATCCGACC